>JAXQQM020076082.1:0-26187 GCA_034641835.2 Pinus albicaulis | reverse complement strand
CTTCCCAATGAAGGACTATAGCTCCTTGATGTTTCTTGGATGTGTAATTTGAAGTATTCCCTCAACTCTCTGGGGGTCTATCCTAATCCCTTTCTCGGATATGATGTGGCCCAGAAGCTTACCTTCTTGCAGCCCAAAAACAGTCTTCTTAGGATTTAGGGACAGACCGTACCTTCTACATTTTTTAAAAACTTTCCTCAGATGTTTTAAGTGTTCTTCTTCTGTTTTAGAAAAGACAGTTAAGTCATCCAAGTAGATAACTATAAAGTGTCCAATCTCATCTGAGAAAGAAATATCCATTGCTCTCTGGAAGGTAGCTCCAGCATTCATCAATCCAAAAGGCATTTTCACGTACATGAAGGTGCCCCATGGAGTGGTAAAAGCTGTTTTGAGTTGATCTTCTGGGAGTACCAGAACCTGGTTGTATCCTAAAAAACCATCAAGCAGGGAGATTCTTTTAGAGCCCACTACCTTCTGTAAGATATGTTCCATTCTAGGCAAGGGGTAGTTGTCTTTCAGGGAGGCTCTATTCAGGTTTCTGAAATCTATGCATAGTCTGATCTCCCCTGTCTTCTTCCTTACAGCCACTAAGTTTGAAACCCAATCAGAAAACCTTACGGGGACAATTATGCCTGCCTCATACATCTTTTTAATTTCCTTCTCTACTGCAGGCAATTGTTTTGGATTAATCCTACGGAGTTTTTGTCTGAAAGGTTTCTGATTTTCCTTCAGTGGTATCTTGTGTTGTATGATGTTGGTGTCATAGGCCTTTAAGTCTTCGTAACTCCATGCAAACACATCAATGAATTCCTTAAACAAGTCAATGTATCTTTTCTTCATGTCTGCAGGTATAGACTTAGCCAGTTTTATCATTTTGGGTTTGTCTTCAGTGCCTATGTTACATTCTTCTACATCTGATTCTGCATGTTCTATTGTGGGCTTCTTTGAAACATCATCAAAATCAAAGAGATCCTCTAAGGGTGCTAAGCCTCTTGGTATGTTCTTGTCTTTGGCTTGCAACACCTCCATTTCTTCTCTATCTGCGTTTTCACGTTTTATGGCTGAATCTCCAGTTTCTTCAGAAAAAGAATTTATTTCTATACTACAAGGTGTTTCTAGTTCATCTGGGGAATCCTCACTTGGGCAGCTGTCATCAGATTTTGAGTCTGAATCAGAGAATTCAAACTCATTTCTGCCCATCAGGAAATCTTCAATCTGTTTGTCTCCTTCAAAGACCTGCCAGTATTTTTCATTGTCTGGCACTGCAGGCCTGAATTTAGTCTGAATGATGATTTGTTGGTCAACTGGGGCCTTGGGATATGAGCTAGCTAGGCAGGCTAGTCCATTTGCAATAGTGTTTTGACCCCTAGGAATGGATACTAAATCATATTCAACAAACGTTTTCAGAAAATCTAGAGTATCATTCCTATATGCCCTAAGCCTGGGGTGTTTTGCCGAATACTCACCATTCATCTGTTTGATCACTAACTCAGAGTCTCCTCTCACGACTATCCTACGGGCTCCTAATTTTTTCAACAGATTTAAGCCCAAGATTAGAGCCTCATATTCGGCAATGTTATTCGTGCATTTGAAATGCAGATTGACAACGTGGCTCTCTGTGTGGTCATTTTCGGTGTTACGCAGCCACGCTCCTGCTCCAGCGCTTTGTCTAGTATAGGACCCATCAAAGTTCATTTCCCACAGGGGTTCTTTGTTTACTTCCACTTCACTTTCTCCCTTACAGCTGGGTTCGCCATTAGGTTGAGTTGGGAGGTCTGTACTAGGTTGTAAACTATCTTGTTGTTCGTAGAGGCCATGGATGTCAGGGAGGTGGTTAGCTTGCCGTTCTTGTTCTGTTTCTATTTCACTTGAAGTGAGAGGTCCACCACAGATCCTATAGGCTTCATCGCTGATTTCCTCTTCATTTTCAGTGTGCTGCCCATGGTCTTCCTGATCATATTCTTCCAAAGTGGCCATTATGTGGAGGTCCATAGGCTCGGTGTTCTCATTTGTATGCCTATTCTGGGACTCTGGCTCTTCTAAGGATTCATCATTACAAAAGATGAAGGAGTCAAGGTCGGTATGTACATAATATAATGGTGAATTTTCAGGTTTCTCGGGGCTGCTGACTAGGAATTTCATTTGGGATTCTCTATATAGTCTTCTTAATTGGCCAAATATAGGGATAGTGGCATATGAGCCATCCATCTGCATGGTGCCTTGCAACTTGGCTCCCCATGATCTAGATAATAACATGCCATACTTGGGTGGCACATCTGCCACCACTACATCCATGACCATACATTTCGCAGGAATCTGAGTCAAACTCACACACAAGTCTTTGATCAGGCCAAGACATTTTACTCTACTCGAGTCAAAAGAATACAAGTCTTTATAGGGTCTGGTGATTTCTAGGCCTAACCTCTCCATAACTACCTTAGGCATCAGGTTGTGTGAGGCTCCAGAATCATGCATTGCATTGTGGAGTATTTTATCATGAATGTTGAGACTAATATAGAAAGGTGGTACTACCCCTTCCTGAAACTTTCCTTCAATACCAAACAAGAGGGCAGGCTGATCATCATTCAAGTTTACAGAATCAGTGTATTCCCCTAAATTCAATGCTTTCAAAATTTGGCCCTTATATGCATCCTGAGTGGCCAACTTAGATAATGGTACAAATATTTTTATTTTTGCAATCTCACTTTCTAAACTGAAAGTGGATTGACTCTTGGAAGTGTTCAACTCTGTTTTATTTGCCACTGTTTTAGTGGCTGAATCAGTTTGTGTTTTCTCATTATGTACATGTGTAGAAACAGTTTTATCAGGAGCACTAACTGAGGTGCTAGTGCTACTGGTTTGTTGACCCTGTTTTTCATTGTTTTGGTTGCCTTTCTGTTTGTTTTTCTCAGAACTCTCCGCTGCTGATTTGTTGTTTACAGCAGTTACTTTAGAAGATTTTTCAGGCCTTTTCTTGATGGTAACCTCGGGAGTTTTGGTTTTGGAAGTGTCTTGGTTCTTTTTGCTCCTGAGCTCATATTGCTCTCTGACCTGTAACATGGCATTTTGGAACCCAAGTCTGTACTCTTCAGTTTCTAATCTTTCCTCATCCCAACATGAAGATGAGGGTTGATCTTCCTCTGAGTCACAGTTCAGAATTGAGTCCTCTGTTTCAAACATGTTAATAGTATTCCCTTCAGACTCCTCAATGATTCCCTCATCCTCATCAAGAAAGTTTTGAAATGGGGGAATGATTTGTTGATCTGACTCTTTCTGTCTGTTGGGAGGGTTGTTGTTTCTTCTAAAGTTTTGATTTTGGTTCCTGTTTGGAGTGACAACCATATTTTCCATCATTTGGTATAGCTTATCCACATTCTTAGACAATTTGTCAATATTTGGATCTGAAGTGGAGGCTATAGTGTCATCCTTGTATGTTACTCTCTTCTCAGCTCTTAGTTTTTCCCTTTTCTCAATCAAATTTGCCTCTATGTTTACTGCCCCTTTCTGCATATCCTCCAATGTGGTATATTCTTTATCTCTAAGCTCATAGGCCATGTCAGCATCAAATCCATCAGGATATTTGGCCAGGGCCATTCCTTGTGGAGGTTTCATGTGTGGGGGAAGAGCGTTGTAAATGTTGTTGAACCTAGTGGTGTAATCGTGAACACTCTCTCCTATGTTCCTCTTAAGGGACATGTACTCTGCTAGGAGCTAGCGAGGGTTTGCTCTAGTTTCCCATTTGTTGATGAAAGTCTGGTATAAAGCAGGGAGATCTTGGATACTACCAGCAGGTAGGTTTTTAAACCACTTTTTAACCTCTCCCCCCAGGCTCTGCGCGAAAATTCTCATTTTGATTGTTTCATCATCAATTTCCATATAGTCAAAAGAGTCCTCCATTTTATCTACATGTTGTTGTGCTGTTGTAGGCTCTTTAGCAGGGAAGTGCGGGATCTTTGATTGATAATCATTTGGTAAGGGCAGTAGAGGCTGAGGTAGGACTAGAGGTGCATACCAGGCTGCCATGATGATGTTCTGGTGGGGTATAGGGTTGGCTTGAGCAGCTGGTATTTGGATGACAAGGATGTTTGGACCAGCAGAAGTCTGTTGAGCAGATCTCGGGTGAGAAAGCCTCAAGTTTTGGAGAAAGTGGAGATCAGGTGGTGTGCAAGGAGGGGTTTCACTGTCCCTAGGGTCCGGCTGGTCTGAAACACTGAATGACCTAGTTCTAGGTAATCTGTTTTGAAGGTCTAGGTCGAAGAAAGGGTCTAATAGAGCTGCAAGATCTTCTGGTGCAGAATTGGCTCTATGAATGTTGCTGGAAATAGTTGATCTCCTACTTACAGGTGTTCTCTTGAGGATTTTCTCGGGATTATCAACTATTTCGGGTGGGCTTGGATCAGGGAAAGCTCTTGTATGAATGGTTCTGTGAGCTAGAGTGTTATTTTTAGCCAAGCAGCTTAACCCTACCTGTCATTTCTGCTGTGGTTGATGTTGTCTCAGGGCTGGTCTCCCAGTGGAGCCTTCATTATGCTTTGAATCTGGTCTCCCAGTGGAGTCTTATGTGAAACCAAGGTAATCAGCAGGCCTACTGATCACCAGTGGAGTCTTTTCGTTTGGGAACAATGGAGTCGCCAGGTGGAAGGTTTAGGATGTTTCTAGGGGGTACACTGTCCACCACAGTGATGAGGCAATATTCCCTTTCAGGAATATCCCACAAAACACAACAAACTCTAACCAGAGATGGACTGGGAGGGCATTTACCAGATGTGTCACCTCCTAAAGAGGATGAGATCCGGAGGCTACCTGGCCCTTACCAGGCTCTGTCTGAGAGTAAGGGGTAAAACACACCAGAGGTAAGTGGAATAGGAAGGATAAGTGTTTTACTGCCAGCCTAAACAGAGGTTCTAGGTTTTCTGAGGCTTGGAGATGCAACAAGATGAAAGTACTCAGAAATCCCCAGTGGAGTCGCCATTATGTTGGGGTTCCCATGTTTTGGCAAGGTTGGCAATACCAAAAGATGAGACAACATAGAACCACTTTCAGACCTTAGGATCTAGCCCTCCTAGGTCCAGAGAGGGATCTCTCTATGATTATCAAAGGATATATGTCTTTAAAGTTCTTAATTGTGATTTTAGGCTAGTTATAGGCTCAAGGTTGTTTGTTTGATTGTTTGAGTTTGGTTGTAGAGAATCAGGAAGGAAGGTTTCACCATAAGACAAGGATGGGTAAAGAAGGAAGCTAGGCAAGGATAGATAACTCAGAGAACATTAAGGCCATTGGGCAATGGAGTCAAGAAAGGATTTACTTATGTTCAATGTGTAAGCTTTAGTTGGGCTAGTCATCTAGAGCATTTGGATCACAAAGACAGACAAGGATAGGTAAAGAAGGGAGCTAGACAAGGAAGGATAACTCAGGGAACATCAAGGCCATTGGGCAATGGAGTCAAGAAAGGATTTACTTATGTTCAATGTGTAAGCTTCAGTTGGGCTAGTCATCTAGAGCATTTGGATCTCAAAGACTGATTGGTGGGATGGAACATTAAGGGATGAGAATGAAGGATGGAGAACCATCTGATTCCATCTATAGATTAGGCCAGAGGTCATTTAACTCCAGGCCTGCTTGGACAAAACCGTAGGCAACACAAGGGATCTTAAAAAGGTTTATATGGAAGGGGTAGGTTATGAGGAGGCAGCGACAGGCTTTACACCTCCCAATGTTCCTAACCTCTTTCAATTAAATCTTAACAAAAACATCTGAACATTGATTCTATTAACTTGCACATCAGAGAGCAGGCAATAATCATCCACTACACTGGTTTAGTCAATTAAAAACAATATTCAGATACACATATGAGCAGAAAACATTAAAGACTGAGAGAGCTGGGACATAAGGTACCTAACAAGGGTAAATCTTATGTCATGCATTTAGATACCAGTCAGAAGAACATGAAATGAAATGGAAGTAAACGTAGAGAGGAGAAAAACATCACCAATTGCTGTAGATCAGGATCCAATGAAAATTGCTTATCACGTTAAACACAATACCAATCAGGTACATCACTGCCCAAGGCTTTTACATTCAGCCTAAATACATCATATTTCTCAGCCTATCATACAATCATTACACGGGGAACTTGGCTCAGGACAAAAAGCTTGCAATTCACTGATAATGCATCAACAACCATTACAATGATATCCTTCTGTGCTTTATAGCAGAAGAGACACAGAGGACCGACTGAGGAGGTAGGTGAATTTTAAATGTTACATTTAAACACAACAATGAATGCAGGGCCGAGGCCCATTCCGCTTGATATGTTGTATATTTAATCTTTGTCATCTCCCCTGTGCAATAGAGATCTGCTTCGGATATGATTTGACCTTTTGGCTGCGGTACTCCAGGTGATTTGAACAAAATGAAAGAAACTGCTGAGAGGTCTGCCTCATAGATGTTAGATTGTTTTGAACTATAGCTGGGACGAAAAACTCCTTCAGGGACACGGCGCATAATAAAGACTGTATGGGAGACCTGTCCTTTATGGAAAAACATTCTGTTGATAAGAAAACCTTGATATTACCTCTTATTGATGTTCAGGATCTTCAGATCGATCCTCGGGGTCTTCAAAATGATGCTTTGCCTCTTTAAACCTCTGGTTCAGAGCTTCAAGATCTTCGTTGATGTGCACTAATCCCTCTGCTCTGTACTGAAACTCTTTGCTGCTTCATTACTGCCTCTGTCGAGTTAGCTTGAGCTTTAAATGGCGCCGGCATGATTTTCGGCGTTTGAACTCTGCCTTCCATTAATGTGAGTCCTGACGGCCCCATTCCTTGACTTTCCTGATGGTACTGGCTCATTAGATTTGATCCTGACTGCGCCGCTCGCCGTTGGGGTAGTACATTGAACAGCGACGGTCCTCTTCCTCTAGAAACTCTGCAACACAACAAACTTGTGAAGAAAACAGTGGACGGAGCAATGGACGCGGGGTGAACGAAATGGTGGTGCGGCGGTGGCGGAAACAACGATATTATGTAAAAGAACAATGAAAATGCAGTGGAGTGGTGGAATGCACGGACAATAGGGTTTGGTAGAAATATGCAGCGCAGACCGTTGGATTCAGGCCTGGAGATGAAGATCGACGACGGAGATTGACCGGCGTAACAATACATGAAACAAACAAAAAACAAAAAAAATGCATGAAATGCGACGGAGATGAATGTAAGAGTGGGACCCAGCGGAGGCGGGGGGCGATTAGATCTTGACCGTTAGATCCCAGATCCAATGGACGGTTATGATCAAATCAGAGGATCGCAATCGGGGGGGGGGGGCAGGGGTGACACATTCAAAAAGTTCTGATTGCGATCGGAGCGATGTTGCGATTGAGCGAAGACCGTCGATCTGGGGGAGGAATGGACGGCGGAGATGAAATCGGAAGGGAAACAGAAGGACTTGCGATTGGGTTCATCGGAGGAATGGAGTGATTAGTGCGATGACCGTCGGATCGGTGGGGAAAAGGACGACCCAGATTGAATCAGAAGACATAGAGAAGGACTTGCGATCAGCGATCGGGCGGAGGATGCGATTAAGCGCTGGCCGTTAGATCTGAAGGCCAGATCAACGGCTCAGATGTAATCGGAGGGGCAGTGCGATCGGGGGATCGAGAGTTGCGGTGACCGTCGGATCTGCGGGAGGATGGACGGCTAAGATTAAATCAGGAGATCGCAATCGGAGCTCGGAGAAGAAGGCATGTGATTGAGTCTTGCGATTGCGATGGAGCGATCAACGCAGGGCCGTTGGATCGGTGGGACAGATCGACGATTCACGTTCAATCAGAGCACGGTGGAAAGGGCCTGCGATTAATCGCATCGCAAGTGATTGCGATGGGCTGATCGGGGGGGCGTGCATGAACTTTGCGATTTCGATTGAGACTCTGCGATTAGAGGCCCGTCGTTGGATCTTCAGGGTAGATCAATGGCTTTGATTACATCGCGAGACTTGATTAATAAAACAGTCGCATCGGGGATTTTCAATGATGCACGGGAATTGCACCCGCCCGACGCTCCGATTGCGATTAGCGCCTAGGACTTAAGTGCTTGGTCCCAGCGTCAGGCCATGTGGGGAAGTGGTTTGAAAGGGGCTTGGGGTAAAGGGGCTAGGCCTTTAATAAGGTCGGAAGATGGGTTTTTTTTTGCCCATTTTAATGGATTTTAAGGGGTTTGAAGGGAAACGATAAGGGGAAAAATGGGAAATAAAGAGTAAGGGAAGGACTTAAGGGGATTTTGGGGGGATTTGAAGGGTACACGAGGAAATAGAAGGGGGGACAAGGGGGGATAAAAAGAGGCTAAATGAGGGTAAAATAAAGGGAATTCGGGCAAAGGGAAGGAAGGGGAATTGATGCATGTTGCAGGGGTAAAGGAGGGAATAATAGGCCCTTTTTAGAAATTTACTAGCAGAGGGGGATTTGTACTAGGCACAGCAATTGAGAGACTTCAAGGAGGATGGGTTTTCAGGGGAAAGGCATTCCTTGAAGGCTCAAAACAATCTAGCCCCCAGCTGACTTGTCAAGAATTTCATAGGGGGGGCTAACACCCGAAACTTCGAGAACACTATAACCAATTTGAGAGATCAAATTAGGATTGAAAAAGCTTCCTCTTATGCTAAGGACACTAGAATCAAGTAGTTAGAAGAGCGTAATTGAAGGAGTGTATGACCTACAAATGTAAAAGGAGCCGCGAAGAATTGGTAATAAAGAAAAATGATGACATTGAAAAACTTGAAAACGACTACAATTGCCTCCATGAGAACATCCATAGGCAAAAGAAATAGTTCGTGCGGGAGGAAGAGAGAGAGAGAGAAAGATGAGATGATGAGTCTCATACTCCAAATGACAGCACATATTAAAGAAATGGAGATAGAAATGGACAAACTTGTCCAAGAGAAAGAAGCTACAAATACTCAAAGTGATCCTCCCACAGTCATCCCCATGGTAACTACAACAGTTCCTTCAACCTTAGAAAAGGAATTAGCACCAAAATTCCCATTGGCCACAGCTATGCCAATGACTTCTGCTACAAAATCATCTACTTCAGCAGTGCAACAAACAGATGAGGCAAGCAAGCTCATAAAAGCTATGGAAGATATGTCCATTCAAAATAATGAGATCAATAGGTTGAAAGAACAAATTAAGAACTTGGAAGATGCCAAGAAATTATCTCAAATCAATGCTAAAACAGAGGAACAGAAAGACAAAAGGTTAAGTGAGTAGTTGAAGAAGGTTGAAGCATAATTAACCTTGAAAGAACCAATGGCTTACATAAAAAATCAGTTGTGGTCCAAGATCATTGAGTCGATCAATGACACTTGGCCTTCCATTCGGGTAATCTATGAACAAAAGGATTTTCTTAAAGTAGCAAAAGAAGAAATTGTGAAGACAAAGGAAGATCTTGGTGCCAAACCTGAAGAGGCCTAAGAAATAATCAAGTTTTTAAACACCAAAAACAAGCAAGAATTGTGTTTTGTGTGTGAGGACTACCCATAGCCCCGGTTTACCTTGGTCCCAACCTCAATCTGTGTGTAAATGCATCCAATTTTTCTTGCCCCAATCAACTTCACATCTCGGGCAACTCACATTGTTCTATTTTCTTGGTCTGGCAATTAGATAATTAATCTAAGGATTTTAATATCTCAATCTGAGATTGAGATATCAATCCAATTTCCTCCTTTAGTAATGACCTCCCCAAGACATACAAAAATGCTCTCTTAATAACAACCCCACAAAGAACCGGTCTCGTATCCAAAACCCTCAGCACACTTCATAGAAATTCATATGTCGACCCCCAGGATTATTCGTTCACGATATCAACACTCCTAAGGTCCAAGCCCTTACTCATCCCTCAGTAGACGCATATATTAAATCACATCACATATTTCGTGTTTTCCCCCCTTCGCATATTCAACACCCTCTATTAACCCCGCAAACCTTAGGTTAAAAGGTCCCTCGACTCTGTCACAGAGGTTTATTTTTATTCATTTTGGAAATCAATCGATTCACTTCCTTGATGAATCTTGGACTCCTAAAGCTAGCCTAACTTCTGAAATTGGCTATCTCTTCAGGTGCCCATCAATCATTCGGGCAGTTACAATATTTTCCCTTCTAATTAACTAAAATAACTCAACTATGAATATTTACATGGGGAAACAAAACATGAGACCCCCCCTTAGGTTTATTTATGTACAAAAAGTGTCTTGGGCCTAATGCCCCTGCATCAGACTTCCCAGGTTCAAATGATTCATGATCTCCTGATCATGTGCCTTATTTTTTATCTGCCTGGATCCCATACTTTGTTCTACAACTGGTTATTTGTTGCAGCACTATTCTTTCGCATTCCTCCTGGCTTCCATATCTTGGTTGGCATCTTCGCACTTGCTATGCCCTCACAGTTTGTGATTGTCTTCCTCTTGCTACTGTTGATTCTCAGCTTTCTTGCTGCTGTCCTTTTCTGAGGCATCTTCTGCATCATTTTCCTTATCAATTCAATTTATCTGTCTAATCTTTCCTCTGACTGCTAGACACTTACTTTTTTTTTTTGCATTCTTATTTATTCAGTTCTTACTGCTGCCCTATTCACCACCCTATCATCCATACGCTCTCTGCAACAGTAAAACTTTTGCTCCTCTGTTGGCAACACTTCAGCTTGTTGCTTCAGCCCTCTCTCCAACAACACTCCAAGCTACTGCTCTGGCATTTCACCTTCTTTTCTGAATATCTTCAACAAACATTCTCACCATCTCCTTTGGCCAAACAAATCTTCTCCATGCTGCAACTCAGGTTCAGCATCTTCTTCTTCTGCCTTGGCAATCTTCCGCAATTGCCTTCCTTCTTCTTGATTGACTCCAGCAATCAAATCAAGCTCTCTAGCCACTGTATCTTCATCTTCTATCAGAGTGAAACTCTGGTTCTCCACTGCTGTAGCAGCCCCAACAGTCTTCCATACAGCTTCTTCAATCTTCTCTGGGCTGTTGAACAAGCCAATTCTTCCTTGCTATCAATAGCAACAATTTCCTGCATATGAGACATGGATGTCTCATCTTCATTCAGATGCTCATCCTCATTCTGCAACAGCTCTTCTTCTTCTAAGACAACTCCAAGTGATGGATTGTATTCTGCTTTGCCTGTCAACACAGCCACTTCATCAGTTCCAAAGCCCCAAGACCCAATGGTCCCTACTGATGATTCAATCATCAATTCTTTTCTATCTTCATCCCATTGTGTCTTCACATTTTGCAATCCCCAATTCTGAAATTGAGGTCTTCCCTCTTGTATTGACTCCTGCTGATTTAGCATACTCTCTAGCAGCTCAATTTCTCCATTCAATGGTTTAAAGTCTTCCACAGATTTATCCTTCTCTTTCAATTGAATGCCCCATGCTGTCAACTTATCTCCATCATCAACAGGATCTGGATTCATCAAACATTTGTTAAAACAAAGTCTACAAGGCCTCAGAGCCTTTCCTTCTTCTGTTAGCATCTCAGTATGTTGTCCCAACTTTCTTTCCTTCTCGATCAACACATCAGAATGCTGATTCCAATTCTTCAAACATTTCTTGAGACTACCAGCTAGTCTCTCTTCTGCACCATCCCCTTCAAGGATGTCTTTCTGCTCTAGTTCATAAAAATGAACTCTCTCATCTTCAATCATCTCTGTCCTTAAAATCTGAACACCTTCTCTCTGTGGTTATGTTCTCTGCACCAGACCACTTAATTCATGCCACAATCTCGGCATCTCCTCTGAGAGAACATCTTCAATATCTTCATTGTCTTCTGCTGTCACTATCTCCTCAGCCTTCATTAGAATAAAATCCTGATTTCCCATCTCTGCAAAGACTCCAGTACCTGTCCATCATTCCTTACTTGGCCATTCATCAAAATAAGCCTGTCATTATCAGCATTAATGACAAATTTATCTTCATCGGCTCTATTTAAACAATATCTTCTATAAAATAAGGAATTAATGAATTCCTTCTGCTGCAATAGTTCAATCTGTTCTTCATCTGAAAGATACTCATCATATCTTTCTTGGCAACAGTCATCTTCATTCATCGCAGTCCCATCATGTGAACTGTCTTCCTTAACACCTGCATTCACACACAACTTGTCAGTTGTAAAAACATAAGACCTCATGGTCTCATTTGGTGATTTGATCACCACATCTTCTTGCTGTTCCAAGTCTTCCACGTGCTCCAGAGATTCTCCAATGGTCTCTTCTTTAATTTATTCAAGTTTTCCAACTTCCATCCTCTCGCCAATATCATAACCTAAATCTCTTCTGCTTCCAATATGTGGGAAAGAAGAACCTTTCTCCAACTGTGCATGGGCATCTTCAAAACATGTAGCTGCTCCATTTTCTTCCTCAGTGACAACATCAGCAGTTTGTTTTCTCTCACCTGCTGTTCCTACAAACATACAAAATATGTCAGATGTAAGGCTCTTGGACCCCCGGGTCCCACTTGAAGCTTCAGTCTCCAAGTCATTCTCCAGATACTCAATTACTCTGAGTATTTCCTTTTTCTTTCGAGCATTCATCATCTGCTCCTTCTTCCTTTGTAGCCTTTGCCACTTTATCTTCTTCTTCATAAGCCCACCAACTCTCTGGCTTTCTTCTATCCTTCTCTTTAGTTCGTTGAGCTCTTCCTTGATCTCAACAAATTATTTCCAATATTCTTCATCTGTGAGTCTCTTCCTCATGCCATTTTCTTTGGCATCTTCCCACACTCTATTGTTGTGGCCTCTTTCAGAACCTCTGCAATCTCTGCAATCTCTGCTATGGCTCTCAGTAGCCATTCTCTTCTCTAGGAGTTCTTCACTCACAATTTTCACTAAGCCTCTGCAACAGCAATATCTCTTGCTACAACTCACCTCACCAGTCCTTACCTCTAGATTCGGCTTTTGGCAAGTACTGGTCCCCTCTTTGTAGGAACCTTCTGAGCACTCTCTTCTGCTCTCTAGGCTTCACTCTACAACTTTCTCAAGAACACCCCTTTTCTTCTTTCATCCAACCTCAGTTGGAATTATTTCAGATTCTGCCACACTCTTTCTACACTTAGAATCCCTTGCTAGACTCTTCTATCACTGCTCTCAAAGCTTTTGATCTACCTCTGCTAAGATCCCTCCTCAATTGCTTGCACTCTATATTCTTCAAACAAATCCTTCCAACCAGAGTTAAAATAAGGCTCATCATCTTACCTCTCAAGATCCCTAACTGATCTTGCTTCTCCTTTCTCACCTGCACTGCATCTACCTGCTGCAATATTCAAGACACTCTGTCTTCAACTCCAGATTCTATAAATCTGAGTTATCAACCTTCACTGCATGTCAAATGAAATCTGCAATTTTCTGTTAAACAGATTTAAACTTCAACTTTTCTTTCCTGTTCAATACATGTGCATTTCCAAAACAAAATTTTCAACGAGCTAACTAAATTCTAGCTCTGATACCACTTGACAGCAGGGACTACCCATAGCCCCGGTTTACCTTGGTCCCAACCTCAATCTGTGTGTAAATGCATCCAATTTTTCTTTCCCCAATCAACTTCACATCTCGAGCAACTCACACTGTTCTATTTTCTTGGTCTGGCAATTAGATAATTAATCTAAGGCTTTTAATATCTCAATCTGAGAATGAGATATTAATCCAATTTCCTCCTTTAGTAATGACCTCCCCAAGACATACAAAAATGCTCTCTTAATAACAACCCCACAAAGAACCGGTCTCGTATCCAAAACCCTCATCACACTTCATAGACATTCATATGTCGACCCACATGTTTATTCATTCGCAAGATCAACACTCCTAAGGTCCAAGCCCTTACTCATCCCTTGGCAGACGCATATATTAAATCACATCACATATTTCATGTTTCGCCCCCTTCACATATTCAACATCCTCTATTAACCCCGCTAACCTTAGTTTAAAAGGTCCCAATTAATATAATTTAGAACTGGGGCCCAGCGCTGACGAGCCTTCCACATCTGATGGCGGAGATCACGTCGCCTTGCTCCATACGATCTGATGGATATTTCTAGGCGTAGATGCACGAATGATAACGCGCGATGGCATGCAATGAAAGTGGTTTCTCCAGAGCCCTTGAAGCCACATGTCGATCAATCTATGGAATCGCTCCCAATTCCTCTAATACCGCTCATTGTGTAAAGGTGGTGTGATCAAACCAGCCGGTTAGCTCTAAACCGTGTTCACTATTCCTCCTTCATGGTTCCGCTCCTCTACTCCAGGTTCCGTCATGCTTTCTTTTGTTATGTTCCACCTCTTTCCTTCTAGGTTCCGTTCATAATTCCGAAGTGTTAGTCTGTGTTCCACCGAGAGTTCAACGCCAAATACTCTGTTTTATTTCTTCCCCGTTGTAACTGATACGCCCTCGCTCCTTGTTCCTTTCTCCATGAATGCCAGTCAGTTCCTTACTAATAGCGTAGACCCTTCCATGTGGGGCTTAAAACTATATCTTTGTTCTTGACATATATTCAACGAATATATAACTCCATTATCTACCAGTTTGGGATACACTGTTGACCGTATTAACATCGGTTCCTCTAACTATATACAGAGCACCATTAATCCCATCATAGGGTTTCTTAATTATCACGGATTTCAATTGTCCTCCATCAGGATGCATGCATATGTTCACACAGAAATTATTCAAGAAAAGTGGATATACATTCACACACGATTTAACTCAACAAATTCACATCCAAAACTAAATCACAATGCACATGACATACTGAACAAATTATTTCTCATTAAATGAATTCTCTTACAGACTTCTTATCTCGGACAGGTCTTCAACTCTACAACCTTCTTCCTCACTATCCTGATCTATGTAGCTCTCTATAGGTACAGGCAGGTCTATGTGCAGGTCCCTCGACTCTGTCACAGAGGTTTATTTTTATACATATTGGAAATCAATCGATTCACTTCCTCGATGACTCTTGGAATCCTAAAGCTAGCCTAACTTTTGAAACTGACTATCTCTTCAGGTGCCCATCAATCATTCGGGCAGTTACAGTATTTTCCCTTCTAATTAACTAAAATAACTCAACTATGAATATTTACATGGGGAAACAAAACATGAGACCCCCCCTTAGGTTTATTTATGTACAAAAAGTGTCTTGGGTCTAATGCCCCACACGCATCAAATTGGATGAGATTGGGATAATTGATAGAACTGAAATAATTCTTGAAGTGAGAAAGGTAACTACAAAGAAAAACTTGATGAAGCAGCTAGAAGAGAAGTGTCAGAACATGGATTTGGCCATAACTAGATTTATGGTAAAATTTGATATATTGAGGCAAAAAGGCTTGCAAAAAATTCTTGTTTTAAATGATAAAATAATAAAGCAAGAGGATTACAACAAGAATATCAAACATTTTGCCAAAGAACAAGTAAATAATGCAGATTGGCAAGGAGTACCTACAGGCAAAGTGTTGCACAAAAGAATTGAAGATTTGTTTTATCTACAACATGAGATAACACATCTCTTTGTGGTCAAACCAACCTTTGTCAGATACACAGAGGCTGATGAAAATTACATAAAACTTACCAAGATAAAGTTCCCTAATGAATAATTTTGTCAAAATCTTACTAATTTGTTATAAAAGACAATTTTATAGTGAAATAAAAGGAAAAACAGATTGTTGTTTTTACACAGTCAAAACAGAATTTTGCAGCAGTAAAGCAGTGAAAACAGTGGTTAAAAAGTATCAGTGGTTAAAGAGTATCAGATGAGAGATAAAACTTCAAAACAGATTAAAGATATTTTTTCCAGCGTTGAATACAACACAACAACGAGCTACACCTAAATCCAAACAACATTTCTATTTTATTTGAATAAATAGGACATCTCACAAGTTGATTAAGCAGTTGTCACTACATTTTTGTAAGAGATATTTTATTTTCCTTAGAAAAATCCTATGAATATTCTAAGATATTTTGTATAACTTTTTGTATAAATACTTCACGCTTTGAAGTATTATTGTGGAATAAATTGCTGAAGATTTCTATAGTCAATATTTTTGTACCTAAAGGGATTTTGTATCAAGTTTCAAGTCAGCAAGGCTGGATCAAATCAATAAAGAATCACGTTTCAGGATTCATGTGTTGGGCTACTTAAGTGAAGTACTTTCTATTGTTATTTGTCAAATATTCTTATGTTTTCCATTCATACATAAATGTGTTCCAAATTTAAATGTGAAATCGGGAAGTGATATATTAGAATTTGTTAGTAGCACTTTGTTATTTACTGGTTTTAATTTTGATGTTTTCTACTGATTTCGAGAGTAGATAACCCTTAATTTCTCCCTCTTTCAAATGACCTCTGTCCTTTACACTCCTTATCTGGATCAAAGAATAATTGATTTCTCTTTATCTTGATTAAACCACTTCACCAATCAGCCTCAAAGATCTTGAGTGACTCAACTATCTTGCCCTAAAAATATTTGACTTTAGATCTTGATCCTGACCTATCTGCTTGACACATTGACTCCATTTTCCCAATGGAAAAACAGATCTATCACTATCCATCTCAGTAAGTGATTTTTCTCACCAAACCAAACCAAAGATCAAAACCAAATTTCCCTATATAACTAGCCTAAAATCAAACATAAAAAATAAATTTAAATCTAATAGAGAGAGCCCTCTCTGAGCCTTAGGAAGGCTAGATCCTAGAGCTTGAAAGTAGGTCTGTGGTTACCTCTAATATTCTTTAAACTATAAATTAAAATCTCACAACTTTGAGGGTTATTAGAGTGATAACATACTGGCGACCATACTAGGGAAGCTAACCAAATACTCAGTTTTAAATAGGTCTTAAAGGAAATTTTTTTCATTATCATTTCACCTTAAGACTGTTTTAAAAGTTGTGAGTATACCTTCATAAAAAATTGTAATTCTGGCTTCTGGAAAAGTTTACTATACCAGGTCAAATCTAGATCCAAAACATGCTGCAATAGTAGATGATTCAGACATAATTGGGAAAGAGAATAAACAAGTAGAATATTTAAGTAACAAAGTTTCCTTGGTTAGAGCAAATTCCCTTCCAAAAAAGTTAGAAACTATAGAAGACATTGATTTTGACTTAAATTTTGAACATTCTTTATTCATAAACAAATCAGAAAGTGATTTAAATATCACTGTTATAGATCCTAATTTTATTTCATCTCTTGAAATTAAACAGGAAACTGTTTCAGTAGATTCTGAATCTAAAATATTTGAATCATATGATAAACTTGATGAAATAAATGCTACTATACTTAAGGAAATAGATGAAGCTCTTCTTCAACATTCAGTTGAATTAGTTGCTTTATCAGCATATACACCTAAGCCCTCTACTTCTCATTTAGATGCTAGCCTTTTAGAGTCACAAGGTTCATCTCTTTTTACCACTACATCATCCATAATATCCACCACACTTCATTCCATAGATCCCTTTATCCCAAAGAAACCATTCCAACATGGAGTATTATTTCCATCTTCCCCCACCTCACCACCACCCACTATTTTTCCTTCTAAATCTTCCAATACATCATTCTCATTCCCAAGAACTTCTTCATATATCCTAGTTTCATCTTCTGGCATCCCAACTTCACCTTTTAGTTCTTCAACCACATTTTCCAGTGCATCATCTTACATTCCAATCTCATTAGCCACTTCTTTAACTGCATCAGCTAGTGCTTTTAGTTTTGCCTCAAGCATTTCCAACTTACCTCCTAGCCAAGCTAGAATTCAAGCCATGGCTGCTAGGTATGCTCCCTTAGTCCTTCCAGGATAATTACATGACATGCCTCAATATTACCAGAGCAAAATACCTCAATTTTATGCAACCACTCATTACACTACCCAAAATCACATTAATAAGATGACATATTATTTTGAGCTTCATGAAATAGATGATTCTGATGTACAAATGAGACTCTTTGCTCAAACATTAACTAGGGAAGTAAAAAAATGGTTTAAAGGCCTTAATCCTGTTATTATTTATGATTTAGCAGTTTTTCATAGATTATTTTTGAATAAATGGGAAAAGAAGAAAAATCCACTTCAAATATTATCTGAATTTGATGCTATGAAAAGATCTCCAAATGAAACAGTCTAATATTATTGTACTAGATACAACAACGTTTTAAATTCAATCCTTGCTAATCTTAAACCCACTCTAGACTTTTTCCTTCTCAAATTCCCTGATGGATTTGATACAGACATAGCCTATCAATTGAGAGAGAGAAATTATGACGCTTTAGAGTGAAAGAAAACTGATGTTGTTAGTGTAGAGGTAAATATATTGGCTAGAAAGGCTAGATTAAGGAATGAGAGGAGAGTAACAATAAAAGAAGAAGCATCTAGTTCAGATTTAAAAATAGATCAATTAGCTAAAAATTTAGAGAGAATGATGGATAGATTAGATAATATATAAAGGAAACCACAATGGGATAATCAACAGCAAATTAGGAATCCCAACTTCAGGTTAAATACAAATACTGGAAAATCTAAAGAATCAACACCTGACCAAACAATAAGACCTCATTTTCAAGAGAACTATGCTAAAATTTCTCGTCAAGATGAAAATGATAGAGACATAATAAATCTAATGGGTATAAATGATGATAACAATATCTTTCTCACATAGGAAGATCAAGAGTTATTTGAACTATAACAACTTCAATTAGATTCAAGTGAATCATTTGAATACAAACAAGGTTATGATTTTTCTATCAATGAAGTACATAAGCAATATAACCTTAGAAGCAAGAAAAAAATAGATCCTTCTACTAAGAAATCTGCACAAACACAAACTAAGAAAATAGTAGAAGCTCCCACTACAAAATTTCTGCAAATTCTCCCTAGGGAAAATAAGTAAACTCCAATTCATCCCAAAAAATTTCAAGCCCTAAAATTTCACCCAGTCCCAAGATTGTTGATATAACAGATGAGGCTGTCTAAACATCAACAGATTTACAAAAATATGTTGTTGTCAAAACAACTAATTTTGCTAAAACAATAACTTTAGATTCCAAAACACCCATTGCTGATCCAAAAGCTGCTACCGCTAAAACAACTTCTGAAAATACAAAATATGAAAAACATCTACTTCCACTCAAACTATTCTTGAAAATAAAACTAAGAGCAGTAAGACACAAGAAATGCAAACTGAAAATGAGAAAACAGTTATAGGAAAATAAGATAAACCTACTCAAACTACGAGTTTTTTTTCCCTGAGAAAATTTCCACAGAAAAAAACGAACTTTCTATTATAATAGATAGTCTCTGAACATATGCCAAGCATTTCTGAGAGCAAACATTTCCAATCCCTTTGTGAGGGAGTGGAATCATAGCTACATAACACCCGAGACAAGATGTTAGCAGCCCTAGGAAACCAAAATAACAAAGAAAAAACATCGGTGCATCTCTTTTAACTCATCATCAAACAGTAGAAGGGATGAGAGCAGAAAGAGAGGAGGCACAACCGTGACACACCATCACCAATAAGAGCTGGCAGTAGAAACTATTCCAGCCCCGACAAGTATCATATCATGAAACAAAAAGAGAGCCCAGAACCTCCTTACATAAGGAAAACAATTCTGGACTCAATATAGTAGCAGTAATCAAAAGTTTTTTTAAAAATCCACTATACAATGCTGAAAATAAGCTGAATAATTACACAAAAAGAGGCTGTTCAAGGATTTGAACAGTCCCATTCACCACTTCAGCTACTGCCCAGGACCCCAGAGCGAGTTGAGCACCTTCTTTAGATAAGAGATCTGCTTGCTGGTTCCTTTCCCTGTAAATGTGAACAACAGAAATCTCAGAGAAATAAGATTTAAGACGACGAATCTCCTTAAGCAAAGGAAGAAGCATAAAATTTCTGCACTGTTGAGTCCCATTGAACCAGTTGAATACGTTTCTAGAGTCACCAAAAATCTGAATCTGATTCATCTGTTTAGAAATAAGCCAGCAGAGAAGCAAATGAAGAGCTTTGAGTTCAGCGAAATTATTAGTCCCTTGCCCAAGGCCAACAGAGGCTCGAAGAGAGTTTTCAGCAGAGAAATGAATAACCAACCCAGCACCACAAGTATCATTGTCATCCGAAGCACCATCAAAGTAAGCCCAGGGAACTGATTCATTAATTGATTCAGGCTGGATATTGCGAGAGGAACCTGTAACAGTAGGCGAAGGAATGCTATCAAAAATTGCAGCTCCTTCTGCTGCCAGCCTGGCTAGGGGAAAGGTGGACTCATTGAAAATAATCTTGTTGCGAGCAATCCAGGTTCCCCAAGCTATTAAAAGCGGAAAGGCCCTGATTTTATCATCCGAAGCCTCCTGCCACCAAGATTTCCAAGCCTGTTGAAGGGTTTCTCCATGCCATCTCAAGGGAATATTTGTCAAACGCAGAGTTTCTGCCCAAAGGCTAGCATTAAAGGGGCAAAAGAGAAATAGGTGTTGTAGCGTTTCTTCTTCAGACTTACAGAGCGAGCACCAGCTCGGCCCCTGCTTGCCTCTCTTTTGCAGAAAGTCCCAAGTTGGGACCTTATTAAGAAGAATGCATAAGAAAAAAAGTCTGGTCTTTGCTGGGCTTTTAAGTTTCCAGAGAGATTTGGACCACCAATCAGGATTCCCCCAACCTTCTTGCGCCATAAGCCATTTATAACCAAACTTAGGTGAGTAGATACCTGTTTGGGCGTGCACCCAACACGGTATGTCATCAGAATCCAAAATTCTAACAGAAGAGAGTGAAAGATCAGCAATATACCGGTTCCATTCTTCCATCCACCTATCATCCAGGTGCAGGTCCATGCCAGACAGCCAGCCTTGCTTAACTAGGGAAGTAGACCTGGGATCCGCCACCTGATTTAGATAAAAGAAACCTTCTGAATTTAAATGAGCCACCAGATCTCGGGACAAAGAGAAATTAGGCGAACAGCCTACCCAGGGGTCACTACCCACCCGCACTTGGCTTCCATTGCCCACCTGCCACGCCAAACCTCTTTCAATTAGCTGAACTGAAGCCACCACTGCTTTCCAAACTGTAGATGCATTGGAAGAGGATTTAACTAGGGACCGAACCTAGTCCAGAACAGAGCCTTGACTGATGTATTTGCGCTTGATGACCGAGACCCAGAGGGATTCTGTAGAAATCAAACGCCATGCTAACTTGGCCGCCAAGGATTTTGCAAAAAAAACCAAGTTTTTAATTCCCCAGCCTCCCCACTCTTTTGGTTTTGAAATTTTATCCCAAGCCACCCAAGGACTGACCATGTCCTGTTTTGATCCAGACCAAAGAAAGGTTCTGCATAATTTGTCTATAGAGGCCAAAATGCCTTTAGGGACCCAAGCAAGACTGGCCCAGTAAACTGGGATAGCCATCAAAACAGACTTAATTAAAACCAGCCGACCTGCCCGTGATAGCCACCTGAAGCTCCAATGTGTTAATATTTTTTCAATCTTGGCAAGGAGCCATTTCCAATCCCGAATTCTGTAAGAGTCCGGTTTTAGCAAGAAACCAAGGTATTTGAAATGATCCTGCAAGGAGCGGACTTCAAAGTTCAACAATCTTTGAATTCTACTGAGCTCATCACCAGAAAGACCTGAAGGAGTGATGGTTGATTTTTGAGAGTTAATTAGAAGCCCTGTTGCTTTAAGAAAAAGCTCCAACAGAATTTTTAAGGCCCGACAGTCATCAATAGACCCATTCAGAAAAATCAAAATATCATCTACAAAAAGAAGATGCGTGATCCAAAAGTTAGATGCCACTTCAATCCCTTTTAAATTGCCCAGTCTTTTATCCCTATGAATCAGGAGGCTTAATCCTTCGGCTGCCAGCAAGAACAGCAGTGGCGAAAGAGGACAACCTTGTCTGAGGCCTCGTTCAGGAGTAAAAAAGGAAGTGGCAGGTCCATTAATCAAGAGAGCAATATCTGTAGAAGAAACACAACTCATAATCCACCGAACAAAGTCAAATCTGAAACCAAGGTGGGTAAGAAGAAGCCTCAAATAAAGCCAACTGAATCTATCATAAGCTTTAGATAAATCCAATTTAACAATAAGCCCTTTCCTGCCACTCCTTTTTAGGCTATGCAAAGATTCTTGAGCAACACCTACAGCTTCATGGATTTGACGACCACTAAGAAAACCAAACTGTTCCGGGGAAAGATGAGAGGAAAGAAAAGGTTTGAGCCTAGCAGCAATAACTTTCGAAATATCTTTATAGACACAAGTGCAGAGGGAGATTGGACGAAAATCAGCAAAAGAAGAGGGGTGATCAGACTTAGGAATCAAAGCAAGAAAGGTGGCATTGAAAGGGCCAAAGACTTGACCCGAAGGTCTGGATTCTTCAACAACAGCGACCAGATCATCTCCGAGGGATTCAAAAAAATGCAGGAAGAATTCTACAGTCCAGCCATCCGGCCCTGGACTTTTGTCCTTTTGCATACCTTTAAGGATATCCTCAACTTCCTGTTTGGAGACAGGTGCTATTGTTGCCTCATTTTCTTCCTCATCCACGAACCTAGGGAATAGCTGAGCCACTCTGATCACTTCAGCAATGGTCACTTCAGATGGGGCTTTAAAGAGATCTTTGAAGTAAGCAATTCCCAAAGAAGATAAGTCCTCAAAAGAGGAGGCCACTTCTCCATTCCCCTTCGGTATTTCCCAGATAGTGTTTGCCATCTTCCTGCCTTTGGCATAGTTTTGGAAGAACTTAGTATTTTCATCCCCTGCTTGAAGCCAAAGGGCCCTGCTTTTCAATCTCCAGGTTTCCTCTCTTAGCTGTAGAATTCTCCTTCTTGAGGCCTCCAACTCCTTAATTTTGTTCCTCGCTTCAATAGAATCATAACCTCTTCCTTCTGGATCTTCTAAGAGAGCCAATTCAGAATTGACCATTTTTAGTTCCTCCTCCTCCTTCTTTTTCAAATTAGCCGCCCAGTCCTTAGTAGCTGATTTCATTCTCTTCAAGTTATTCCAGAAGAAGGCACTCCTAGAAGAATCAGGCCCACCTGGGTCCACCTCCCAAGTTGAAGCAAAAAGCTCTTGGTAAGAGTCATCTTTAAGCCAAGCAGGGTTAAATCTGAATGGCGATCCAGGTTTCCTTCCAGCGCCTTTAATCTCAAGGAGGATGGGGAAGTGATCCGAGATACCACCTTCATCAATCCAGTGTCGGTAATCCGAGAGAAGTTCCATCAAAGGCTCACTTAGAAGAAAGCGATCCAGCTTCTTCCCCACCCAATCCTGACCAACTCTTCTGTTTCTCCATGTGGGTTTTAATTTCAGGAGGGGCATGTCCACCAGGTGAGCCAAAGCAATGTGGTTAAGGAAAAAATCAGAGAGAGGGTCTGCTCTGGCCGTGGCACCCCAGGATTCCGCTTCCCCTAGCAAAAAGTTGAGATCACCTCCAATTAATAGAAAGGGTTGGGCTATCCAGGAGGAGCGAAAAATTGAAGACCAGAACCTCTCCCTCTCCAGACATGGCCCATAAATATTCAAAGAGAGAAAGGTAAGGTTGAACTCACTTGAAAAAAGTTCCACAGCTAGCACATTCTAAGACCCCCAAGAAGAAACATACTTCAGTTTGATAGGATTAAACCCAGAGACCACTCCTCCGGATCTTCCCACAACATCAAGAGAAAAAAAGGACCATCTAGGCAGCAGTTTAGATAAAACAGAGACAACCTCCTCCCCTTTGCCCAGGGTTTCTTGTAACAGGATGATATCAGGATTGTGTGCACGCACAAGCTCTTTTAAAGCTAGCCGTTTGGCCTGACTAGCTAGGCCTCTGCAATTAAAAAAGAGGACAATCATGGCACATCCCCGGAGGGTGGCCGCTCTGCTCTAAGCACCCTGGGAAGAGTCAATTGCTTGCCATCAGCTATATCAACAACCGCCTTGGACTGAGCTAGGGAGAGGTTGGATTTTCTACCTCTAGTCTTTCTGGTCCCAATTTCAACGGAATTCGAGGCTAGACCACCCACTGCAAAGCCCAAACTTCTCCTGTCCGAGCGAGGTCTGAGGTTGTAAGGGAGAGAAACAGAGGCAGAAGACCGAGGGCAAGGGTCAGAAGGGTCAGCCCGAGAAGAAAGGGGCGGAACAGGGGCATCAGGAACAGAGACAACCACACTATCCAAAAGAGGCGAGGTAAGCTTCAAGGCCGAAAGGTCACTCAAAAGTTTCCTGGAGGGACCAGGCTCCATACATACATCAAAAGGAAAACAATCAAAAGACGAAGACAAGGGAGGTAAAGAGGGGGACATACCCGCCTGAATCGCCTTGCCAGAAGCTGCTTCTGAGAGGAGAGCCAGCGGGTCAGCCTTGCCTTCGACGGGAGGAGAGGAGGGGCCGACATCAACCACCGAGTTCTGCACCGCGACCACCACGACAGGAGAGGAGGCCCCCTGAGCCGAAAGGTTCGGCTCTGCATCCAAAGGATCCCCATCCTAAACTGAAACAGAAGATTTCTTAGCCCTGTTCTGCCTTCTCTGTCTTCGTTTGCGTTGATGACCCAACGGGCAGTCCCGAGCCAAGTGGCCGGTCTTATGGCATCTGTTGCACCGGAAGGGGAGGTGCTCATAATCCAGGACTTGCAAGAACTCCATGTCCTTGTATTGAAGGGTCATTGTCTCCGCAAGTCCTTCACGAGGGTTAAGGCTTACCAGAATGTGGGCCACACTCTTATCCTTAGTTTGCAAGTAGGATTTGTCCGCTTCAAGGTAGGTGCCCAACGTATTCCCGATCGAGATGAAGACAGAATCGGTCCAGAACTGCAAGGGTAGTCTGGGCAGCTTCACCCACACCGGTGATTCGGCCATTTTCTCTTTCTGAGCATCGAAAAGAGGAGTCCATCTTCTAAAGAGCACCGGTCTCTTGCCAAAGAACCAATTTCCTTCCAGGACTCTGTCCACTTGTTCTTTCCTCTCGAAGGTGATTGTGAACCAACCTCGCGCCAAGATATTGATGTCAATAGGAAATCCTGGAGAAGCATTTCACATAGTCTGCGCCCACTCTGCAATGTAGGCTTCCGAAAATTTTCTTCCCCTTACTCTCCCCACAACCATGGTCTCGGCTAAATCCATAACTTTTTCAATACTATTATCCACACCAAGCAGGCATTTCGGGCTTCCTTCCTTAGATTTAATAAACTTAGCTTTCTTTCTCTTTGTTCCCACAGCTTTCTTGACCTCTTGCTCCTTAGCAACCGGCTTGCTAGAAGGGTACTCAGCGCGGATAGTCTCTAAAAGGAAGAGTCTTAGAGCTTCGACGGAACGCAAGGGTTCAAGGACATTGAAGGAGTTAAGCTGGGCACCGACCCCTGTAACTGCTTCACACTCCGGCGCAACCCCTTGATTATCAGAGGCAACTGATTTTGGGACGAAATCGACTGCCTTACTAGATGAGACCCTGGACAAATTATCACAAACACGGCCCCCATCCTTCCCTAGTGCATCAAACCCTCCTTCAGCAAGATTCGAAGGCAAGTGCCCCCCCACCACACCAACAGGGGTTGCCTTGGGGAGACTATTCTCACCCTTGGTCACCCTATGCTCCTTCGATGCCTCTGTGCGAGGGGCTCCCAACAAAGCTAAACCTGCAGAGGGTTCGGCCCTAAGCAAGGAGGGGCCCTGTTCAAAATGAAAACCGCCACTCCCTAACCCTACTTCAAAACCACCCGAAACACCAAGAGGGAAAGGATTACCTTGAAAAGCCGAGAGCTGCGTGGCCGACTCGTGGTTGAGGGCTTCTTTGAAGAGCTCTCCAGAGGACAAAGGGCGGCAGCTATTCGGAAAATGCTGAAAACCAAAGCTAGTGGCACTCCTCTACTCAATGAAGTTAAAACCAGAACCCCCGCAGCCTGTCGAGAGCCCTTGCCAATCTGTCTCGGCTGCCAAATCGAAAGAGGCGCGATTAGGGAAATAAAGATCAAGGTTTTTCTCTGAAACTTCTACTCCCCAAACGGTGAGAAAATCCTCCGGCGACGGTTCAAGCTCGACGGAGAAACTATCAAGACCCATATTGACCAAAAACCTGCCTTCTTAAGCAAACTACCAAAGCCCTCAGCCTTCGCTTTCCTGCAGCAAACCTATTCTCCGAAAACCGCTCAGAAAAGCCAAATGTGCATCCAAGGGGAGCCCCCATACTGAAAA
>JAXQQM020081001.1:0-17698 GCA_034641835.2 Pinus albicaulis | reverse complement strand
GAATGAATTTAAAAGGACAAAAAAGCCCTTGCTAAAAAAACTGAATTCTGCACCAAAAAAAATATATGTATTTTTTTTGTTTGGAAAAAAAATTTGTATGGGAGGTCGATATGGAATGTTATGGGAGAGAGGTATTGAATAATGAATGGAGGGCGGAAGTGTTTGCAGGTGGGTCGCGGTATTGAAAGATGGGCAGCGTATTACATATGGAGGCAGCGTTGTATGGTGCGCAGCGTTGTATGGAGGCAGCGTTGTATTATAACATATGATAGCGCTATTACATATGAAACGCTGGGACAATGTGAATTTAAACAGTGATCATGTATATATATAAACAGTGGACGATGTAAGGTGAAGGGATGGACTGTTCGACAGACAAGGACCAGCGTTGATATCATAATACGACTGTCATATGACGGATTGTATATATGGATGGGAGGGGCCGGAAGGGCCGTGGGGAGATGGCGGACAGTGAGCGCTATGGGTGTATTACATATGGGCCGTGGGCGGTATTGATCGCATAACAAAGCGCTGATTGAATATGACAGAACTTTTTAATGGAGTTAAAACAACATTTTATATATGCAGCGTATGAGGTATGAGTCGTTGCAGGTGGAGGGAGCACGGTGGAGCGATGGTAAACACGGGTGGAGTGTTGTATTATAACATTGTATTGTATGACTATGCAGCGTTGTATATAAAATGGACAGAGTGTTGTATAGCGTGGAGCATATGTATGAGCGACGGGTCGGTGCGCAATCAACGTGGAGGTGTGTATTGAATAATGACAGCGTTACCGAGATTCGATCAATACTTAATGTGTGTATTGAATAACCATATATATGACAGTGTATTGAATAAATGGTATGACAGCGTATTGCATATTAGAGAGGCAGCATTATAAAAGCATATGCAGGAGGGGCGTTGTAGTGACAGTGCGTGGTAATGAGGCGGTATTGAAAATAATATGCAGGAGGGGCATTGTGTAGTGACAACGCTGGAAGGGAGAGAGTATGGTTGATGGAGAAGGCGTTGGGGAAGAGGGAAGGTGGAGTTTAGGGAGAGTAGGTAATGGATAGTGCGTGAGGGAAGTGTGAGGGGCGTTGGGTAGGTGAGGGAGAAGTGATGGCGTTACAAAAAAAACTGAAATGGCAGTTGCAGGTGCTGAGTTGCAGGAACTACAGAAATTGCAGGGGCTGTAAAATACTCAGATATTGTAAGACCTGAACCTGCAGAAGTCAGAGACTGTAGAATTTGCAGAAATAGAAAAAAAATGTAGAATTTCAGTCTAGCAATAAGGAGAAGCAAAAACTATTAATAAAAAACTGACTGAGAAAAGGAGAGGGAGTTACACCACATGCAGAAATGCCAATAGTGGGACTGGCTTTGATACCATGTCAAACCAGGAGGTAACTCCTCAAAATCAGAATGTGTTATTGAATGAAGAATGAACATGCATTTATACATGGAGGTGAGGCTATTGGGATTCATCTCCCAATGACTCTTGACCTTCCTTATTTCCCAATATTATTTATTATACAAAATTAAATATCCACACCCATCCCATAGGATTAGGTGTCAACACTAACTACTGAATTGTTAGGATTAAACTGTCTAACAACTCATTATTATCTATCTAGAACAATGGAAATTGAAACAATGATAAGTTAAGATTGAACTATTTAACTCATCATGGACTAATGGCATTTATTGACACTCTACCGTAGTCAAAAAGTAAAAAGTAGTGGCATTTATGCTTGCTCACTTTCATGTTTTATTCATTTTTATTTTGGGGTATCTTATTTTTTCTAAGTCTTTTGATTATTATTTTATGAATTTTTACCCTTTTTTTGATTTTTTTGATATTTTACAAAATATGTGAATACAACTTGCAAAAGGCAAAGTATGTACAAATTTACAAAATTACCAATAGTCAAGTCAAAATTATGACCCCTATATTATAGGTTGCTAACACTGGTAATCCGCTTTTTCATCATTATGATGTTGTTGGTAATCCTGTTTATTCCTATATGCTTCATTATAATGAGCATGGTAATCCGGTTTATTTGCCTCCTACTGATCCTTATTAGACCGTTTCTCATTTCAAACCTACTTTACCTGTGCAACCCTCTGGCTTGCAAGGACAACCCCCTGTGGGACAACCTTTAGCTCAGTAGGGCCCTGCTTCTGGTCCACAGGGACAACCATACGGTCCACAAGGCAAACCTTTACAAGGGAAACCTTTGGCCCAACATGGACAACCTTCCGGTATTTTCAGTCAATCTTCGAATCAACCGAGACTATCTGATGCTCCTAGGAGGGAAATATACCCACTGCAGGGACAACCCGTTGCACCACAACTGTAGGCACATGCTCAATATGGCCCAAATGTTGTGCAACCGGGACAACCCTAGGGTCTGTCTCTAGGTCAACCTAGTTATCAGGGACAACCTAGTCCATCGCAACCATCAGGCCAAACTTTTCTACAAGGCCAACCTGGTGGCCCTCAACAACCATTTCAATGTGCTCCTCAGCTGGTTCCACCATTTCAGTAACCCGTTCTACCTGCTCAACCTACTTAGCTTGGTCCGCCTACTCAACCGTAAGGTGCTTACTACCCTCAAGGTTCATATCAACCGGTATATACTGCACCTCAGGTTCCTTTCCCTCAAAATCAACCTGTCTATCATCAACCTCAAATTCATGCTTACATTCCACAGCAGGCTCCATACGCTTCTCAGAAAGGACCTCAATGGTCTACTCTGACCCAGTATGCTGGTCCTCAACCCCAGTATCAATCGACTTATCCTGCTTCTAATTCCTATGATCCAAATCCTCCGGGACATAATGTATGGGAACAGAATCCTTCCCAGATTGGATGGAATGTACATGTAGCTCCTTATCAAATACCTTCGATGAATTTCAATGCCCAATTATCATTTCTTGCTACGTTGGAATTACCTGATGTGTCAAAGTTGATGAACGATCCTATTCTTCATAACCCATATTAGCCTCTGGTTCCAACTAAGATTCCTAGTGATTGTTCTAAATTGGAGGGAAAGTCTGGTGAAGACCCCCAAGCGCATGTTATGACTTACCATTTGTGGTGTTCCTCTAACTCTTGGGTTGACGATTCTATTAGACTCCGTCTTTTCCAGCGAACTCTTACTGGTGCCGCTGCAAAGTGGTACATTGAGCTATCTCATGGCGTCTTCCAAGATTTAAATTCTTTAGCCATGGAATTCCTTACGCATTTTCAGTTACTAGTTCGTTATGAGACTGAGACGCACCTCCTCACTTCATTGAAACAAGACCGGGCTACTCATATCTCAGATCATATTCATGAGTGGTGACGTCGTCATCGCATGATCAAATTTGAAATTCCTGATTAGCTTCTAAGTCATTGGTTCACCACCTTCTTTGTCAATCAGATTTCCAAAGACATAGCTATGGGGGCATGTGTAACCGAGGAATAAGCCATTTCTTATGCCTAGTACCTTGATCTTGTGTACTCTCAGTCTGGCGCATCATATGATATCTTGCCTGATGCTCCCTGAGCTAGAACTTCTAAACCACTAGCAACTCCATCGGTCAATGGTATTATTGGTTCTGTGTCTCAGACTTCTTAAAAGTCCTCATCTTTAAACTCTAGGAAGCCGAAATCCACTTCTTCCAATAACGTTGCTTCTCAGTCTACTCCGAATTCTGGTAAACCTGCAGAAGTTAATGCCGTTTAGGCCAATCCTACGAATAATACTTCTAAAGGTAAAAATAAAGGTAAAGGTAAAGCCAAAGACGATACCCCGAAACAGGATTCTCAGAAATATCGTGTTGGTGATGGTTCTCAACTCAAACCGAAGTACCCTTGTTTGATCTATGACGAAGAGCACTTCACCAAAGACTGTCCTCGACAGTCCGAAGTGAGCCAATTTCTCAAAGGCACCCAGGGAACTCCGGCTATTCTTAAGGAAACTTTACCATCTTAGCAGACTCAGATGGTAGATAAACCTCAGTCCTCTGCCCCGTTTGGCTCTCAGGTGTTCATGATGAACGGTTCGAGTATTGTTTCTATTACTACTTGGTCGAAAGATTATACTGGATCCCGTCAAGCCACGAGGAAGGAGATCGCTGATGGTCCTCCTCCTCCTCTGCCTATTACTAGTCCTCTTGAGATTGACAGGCCCAATGCTGAATCCGTTGTGCGACCACCTTCCAAAGGTGTTCTCCGTAAGTCTTCTTATAATCCCAATGTCTGTGCCGTTCACCATTACAATATTGTTGAAGATTTGGCTCAGGCGCCGTCCATGATGTCTGTGTTAGAATTACTTCAGAGCTATTCGTCATAGCAAAGAGATTTTTTATCCACAATTGGCGAGATTGATCCTGCCAATGCTAACCTTCTTGCTTTCGATCTAGAGAATTTTGTTCCACGACTTCTACATCAGATTGCGCTCATTATTCAAGTTGTTATTAATGGTCTCGATATTCATCGAGCAATTGTGGATGAAGGTGCATCAACCTGTATCATGTCATATTTGTGTTGGAAAGCCATTAGTTCTCCAGCTCTGAATTCATCACCAAATGCCTTAGAAGCGTTTGATGGGAGAGAATCAAAGCCTTTAGGTGTTCTCGCTAGTTTACCGATTACTTTGAAAGGGAAGACAGTCAATGTTGAGGTCGAAGTCATTGATGCTAATATCAATTATAATAATCTCCTCAGTCGCAGTTGGACTCATGCCATGTTGTGTGTTCCATCCACTCTCTTTCATGTTTTGAAATTTCCACATGAAGGAAAGATTGTTACTTTTGATAAATTCTCTTTCTTCACTTCTTCTTCCGAGAACAACGTTCCATACGTGGATAAGATTCCAACTCCCTAAAAAAGCATAGGGCCAGGTATTTTTAAAGATCCTACCCTCATGAGTATTTTTCCTCTTCCTCCTCTAAATATTGTTCAGATTCATATGATCTCTTAGTATGATGACCCATGGATTATTCCTTCGGCTGAATAGATTGATTCCTTTGGAGATTCGATGCCTTTGAGTCTGATTGAGATTGATTATTGTGAACTCATTGCTGTTTTGGAACCTCCATCCTCTGATTGCACTCCTTTGAGCATGTCTCTTAACATTTATTCTCAATCCCCCTGGCTTGGTGATTCAGATTCGCTTTATCTATTGAAAGAGGTGTTTCCTTCCGATGAGGCCATCGTGGAAACCATGTCTCTTGAGGATCTGCCATGGGATGATGGTCATCATCATTCCTCATTTATGCCCAGCCTCGGGGACATGTCTTCTTGTCTCGAGCATATTGTAGCTCAAGTTCCTTCTCCTCTGCTTCAATTTCCTGTTTTGACACATGACGTCTTTACAGAAGGTAACTTGAGTAACATTACACAGACGATGCCTATTGTCATTTTCATTAAACCGGGAATTGTCGAGAACATCCATATTGGGGTTACTTGTTCTTATGATGAAGTCCAAGTTTATACTAGCCTTTTTCGCGAGTTCCGTAATGTCTTTGCATGGTCCTACAAAGAAATGCTCGGTATTGATCCTAGTATAGTGGTGCATGAAATTCCTACTTATCCCTATTCAAAACTTGTTCGCTAACATCTTTGTCCTGTGCACCCTTGAAAATTTTCCGCCATTAAGGCTGAAGTTGAAAAAATTCTACGAGTTGGTTTTATTTATCCGATTCCTTTGATAGAATGGGTCTCTAATATATTTCATGTTGATAAGAAGCAGGGAACTATTCATGTCTGTGTTGATTATTGTGATATTAATCGAGGTAGTGCTAAGGATAATTATCCCACTCCCTTTATTGATCAGATCATTGATGACTATGCCGGGAGTGAGATATTTTCCTTAATGGACGATTTTTTTGGTTACAGTAAAATTAACATTCTTCTGAATGATCAATATAAGACTGCCTTTATCTATCCTTGGGGTACTTTCGCATATAAAAATCTCCCTTTTGGCTTAAGGAATCCTGGGGCTACATTTCAGAGAGTAATGTTGTATGCTTTTCACGATATTCGACACATTGTTAAACCTTATCTGGATGACCTTCCTGCTCATTCAACTAAGTGTCTAGACCATCCTGACCATCTTTGTCAGATTTTTCTTTGTTGTCGACGTTACAATATTCGGCTTAATCCGCAGAAGTGCATCTTCAACGTTGATTCTGGTAGTCTCTTAGGATTTATCTTATCCAAAGATTGAATTCGCCTCGATCCCCTGAAGGTTGAGGCTATTATTAATCTCCCCTCTCCATCCTCATTACATCAGTTGTAGAGTTTGCAAGGTAAGGCTAATTTTTTATGACGTTTTATACCTAACTATGTAGAAGTGGCTCAGGGATACACGCATTTATTAAAGCAGGGCATCCCATTCTATTGGGATGAGATTGATAAAAAATCTTTTAAGGCCCTGAAGACGTTGCTTGTCAATGCTCCTCTATTGCGTCCTCCTAACTATCATTGTGATTTTTCCCTTTATTTAGCCACTACTTTTAGTACGATTGCCATGGTTCTGGTACAAGACGATGATGATGGTAATGAGCATGTTATTTATTACTTGTCTTGTAACCTTCTCTACCCTGAGACGCGTTATGCCCACATTAAGAAGTTAGCATTAGCTATGGCTCAATCCGTTCAATGTTTTTATCATTATATTATTTTGCGTATGGTGACCGTCATTTATGATTGCAACCCCATGACCTATATATTTTCTTGGAAATTGCTGGGGGGGAAATACTCAAAGTGGATTGTTATCCTCTAAGAGTTTGATTTGGAATTTACTGCGGCCAAGTCGAAGAAATCATTAGTCTTTGCTGATTTGATTTTTTTCTTGCCTTCAGACTCTCCTCTGTCTCATCCTGAGGAATATATACCAGATGACACTCTTTTCTTGATTAGAATCCTCAATCTGTGGTATGGTGATATCATTGTTTATCTCCAGACTTCTAATTTTAGATCTGTGTTGACGAAGGATTCCCGTCAATGAATCTGTCATCAGTCGCAACCTTATCGTATAGTGGGGGACACCCTCTATCGCGTCAGAGTGGATTCCATTCTCCATTGATGTTTGACCCTAGAGGAAGATGAAGAATTCCTAAATGATGGTCACAGTGGTGCCTGTGGCGATCACATGTATGGTATGCCATTGCAAAGAGGATTCTTCGTGTTGGTTATTTTTGGCCTTCTATCTTCAAATACTGCATTTTTGCGGTTCATAAATGTCATGATTACCAGGTTTATCAACGCAAGATGAGTGCGCAGCCTATACCTCTTCATCCTGTCATTACCGTTGGTCCCTTTGCAAAGCGGGGCATCAATTTTATGATGTGTAACCCTCACTCAGCTGGGGGGCATGCTTATATTATCGTAGCCGTGGACTACTTCACCAAATGGGCTGAAGCAATGCCTACACTTACCGTCAACAGTAAGACAACTTCTTAATTCATTTTCAATCTTATCATTTCTAGGTTTGGTGTCCCTCAAGCCATCGTCATCGATCATGGTTCCCATTTTCGACAATACATGGTGGCCAAGTTGATTTTTAAGTTGGGTTTGTGTCACAACAGCTCAACGCCGTACCATCCTCAGGCCAATGGCTAGGTTGAAGACGTGAACAAAGTTCTTGTTACCATGCTTCAACGTATGATTGGGATCCATAAATCCAATTGGCATCTCATGTTATTTTCAACTCTTTGGGCATACCGAACCTCAGTTAAGAGTGCAACCAGATTCACCCCCTTTCAGTTGGTTTATGGGTTGGAAGCCACTCTTCCCATTCAATGTGAAATACCTTCACCCAAGTTGGCCGTTGAATTACTTTCGAACACTTCACTCAAAGAAGAGCGTCTTGTTTATCTCGAAAGGTTAGATGAAACCTGCCACTTTGCTGCTCTGGTTATCGAAGCACAGAAAAAGTGGTTCAAAGCTCATTTTGACCAATCAGTTTCTCCTTGTTATTTCGTTGAAGGAGATCTCATCCTCCTGTACGACCAGGCTCATTATAAGCTGGGGGTAGGTAAATTTCAACCCATGTGGAATGGGCCTTAAATTGTTAAACATGTATTGCAGAATGGGGCCTATGATCTCATTGATTACAAAGGTCATCCGTTAGAACAACCCAGAAATGATCTCAAAAGTATTATGCATGAGTTATTCATGCATGATTTGTGTACATAGGTGTTTTTTCTTCATTTTTGTACATGATTTTATTTGGTGTGCATTGTGAGCATTTTTCTGCTTATTTGGGTCTTGCTTATTTTTGTCGATTTCAATTACCCCTTATATCGGTTTCGCGGATTGTGATTCCCACAGTACCAGGAATTTGTCTTCAGCAGCCTGGGTAACCTATGATCCTGCTAGTGAATTTATAGATCTGCAAGGTATTTTTCTAGGATGAACTAAAAACAATGTCGCGGAATATAGTGATGTTCTTCAACTATTAACCGAGGCGATCAATCTCGGCATACACACATTGGTTGTAAATCTAAATTCACATCTTGTTTCTCTACAACTCAATGGTCATTATTCAATTAGAAACCTGTGCATTTTGAGATTGTATTTACGTATTCATTTGTTGGAAATACATTTTGATTTTATCACATATCAACATATTCCTAGATGAATGAATGCGTTAACTGATACAATGGCTAACATTGTATTAGATAGACATTTGCGTAATTTGTAAAATTATCATCATGTGAAAAGATCCATATAGGAAAATAGTTATATATATCGCATGTTCGCATCAGTGTGCATCATACATTCAAAAAATATATGTGTGTTTCTGTTACATCCTAAGAACCCATGTCTCTCACAAATACAGATATAAAGCCTTGGTGTCTAATCAGCATGATGCTCATGATAACATGTCACTTCCCGTACAAGCCGCCTCAGCAAGCGGTGAATATGGCTTGACACCCCAATGGTATGTCCCTAGTAGGTGCGAGGTACATCATCAAATCGTGCATAATCTAACATTCCATGTGTGATCCCTTCTAGGTTGCGCACGAGATCCTCTTCCTCGCTTCCCTCACCATGAGGGTTGAAATCACGAGGAATTCGCCTTGCTATCAAAGACATGCCCGTGGATCTCTCTGGGCCAACATATGAAAATTCATGGATTTAAAGTCAGAACATACATAAACAAAAAAAATCATAATACTCATGAAAATTAAAATGATTCTTACCCAAATCTTCATCCCAATCCTCTCCCTCCAGGAGTGGGAGGTCCAGATCACCAGTAAAATCTGTACCAAAGTAGGGCCAGTCCTCCACGACAATCAACTGTCGGCGACCAATCAAAGAACTCTGGTCTCCAGGACATCTGTTGATTGCCCCCTGCCCTTGGCATCAGAGCCGCCCATCGAGCCATATGTAGTTCTCTCACTAGTGGTGTCTAGAATATGACCTCCTGACGCTGAAATATTAGTAGTCTTTCCAGGAAGAACGATACCAAGATAGACCCATAACCAAACTGCCTCAATTTGGTTTTCTTTCATTTTTTTAGATGGCGTTTCATGTTTATTATCATAGCCTCTACCTAGTTGTAGATGGTCGGTGACAAGCAGTCTACAGCAAGAAGAAACTGTGTTTTTTTTGCTTCGTGTGGTGCTTGTGATCCCATAGCTCATGTGATTTTATGCAGCACTACTTTTAGTGCTAGGTCTGAGATAGTTTGGATGTCAAATTTCCCACTCCATGTTCCCTTCCGTGCCCCTGGACATACTATGTCCATCACCATGGACATACTCTCCATGCAAGGCTGGGTACCGGTTAGGATCGGTGCTGCTCCCCTTCACGAAAATCCTGTGATAAAATAGACGTCAAAAACATCAATCTCAAGTTCCTAATCTCGAAGGATGAACTTTTCCTGGTCCTCATCCCATATGCTGATCAGAGATTGTAACAGCTCTGGTTGAGCACAGAGACACGGTGTCAAGAAGAACTTCTTCAGTGCACAATCCCTGAGAGCTTCCATGCATCTCTCATTTTCCATGGCAAGCTCGTCTTCTTCATTGTGTTCCCGTTATTTCCATTCTATCACCATTTTGCTACTTTTTACTTGCAAGCACATTCATATGAGTGATATTAGCCTTTTTGAACTTGGATTTGTGAATAAATGGGGCTTGTGTCTTACATTGTGCACAAAAAATGGTTAACGTCATTAACGTGACTATTTTTCAAACAATCGTGCCAATGGGTGCGCCCTAGTACAAAAATTGGGCAGTTGGCGCGACTCCGTGCCTAAAACCCGTGCCAACTGCCATGCCCTAATTTTCATACTTCCTCCCCCAGATTTCAGAATTATAAGTTGTAGGTAGTAAGAAATGACTCGAAATGAAGGGAAAAATCTCGGCTCTTACCTGGAACTGACGGATTTGAGATTGATCTATTGGATTGTCAGCTATCGTCACCGCAAAATCACACAGTAAAATGGGTAACTATTTGCTCCACAAGAGGTAAAAAGTGAAAGTGATTGTTTTTTACCATTTTTTGGCATTTTATAACTTTTTACAACCTTAATTAGGTTTTAAGGCATGTTTTTCAATTATTTTATTATATTATTTTTCGAAAAATGGATTTTACATGTTTCTCTTGTGCAACAACAAGTTTTTCAGGACATAGTGATGAAGTAATGAGTTAAATATTATACTTTTTTGGACTTGGTAAAAACACAAAAAAGTCACTTCTGGAGTCATCTTTCAGCTCTTTTCTTACTCTAAAACTAAAAATATTGCTGAGACTCTTGTCGTTTTGAACTTGTTAAATGGTTGCGACACTGTATCTACCTAGTATATGTTTACCCCTTTTTCGGGCTGGGATAGATTATTTACAAAAAAGGAATACCTTAGGCTATCACAACTAAGAGGTTATTTTAGATATTGTTTTCTACCTTTTCAGATCTAAGAGACTATTTACAAAAAGGGAAATGATGGAGTTTCATTTTCTGCCTTCTTTTCAAACTCTCTAAACATGAAAAGATGCCGAGTTCTACCTTTGTCAAACTTGTTAAACCCTGATGACATCAGATTTCGTCAACATGACGTTACTCGAGTTCCTCCTTCCTAGGGCTGATAAAATGTACTAGGATGGATTTTTCCAAAGGAAAAAATTACAGCACAAGCATATGCTATCCCCTTCAAGCTTGTTTTAAAAAATAATTGGGGTACTCGCCATAAATGGTGGGGGAAAATGGAACCAAGTTTTAGTTATGTTGGTAGTATGTTGCTCTTGAACATGGCACTTATCTGCATTTCTATCGGTTTGTAGACATCTCATTTCATGATTTTTTCCTCCATGGGTATGGGTAATCTCTTTTGACCTCTCATCTTCTCTTTGCCACATCGTCATGACCTTAGAGCCTTTGATGTCAAATACTACCAAATCCAGTGTCGTGCTGCTAATATGTTCAAGAGAAGTTTGCCTCTACAGTTTTCAACTTCCCTCTGATTCTCTATTGGTCCTAATTCACTATTATCATGTTTCTTTGTCTCGTATCGACAATGTGGGAAACATTATGGTCCACCTTCAATCAGGTCACTTTCTGTCGACTTCAGCTCATTATCCAGGAATTTGATCGAGAGACTCTATTCTGGTACCTTGGAGCCTGCATGCCTTAATGGCGGGTTTTTCGCATTCGATGCAAGATCCACATCATTGGCCTTCGATCGAGTGATTATGTAGATGTTTGATGCTAGATAACTGTTCACATCCCATGGATTGTACCGGTTGTACCTTGAGATCCATTGTCATTATTGGTGGTTTCTCTCGTGCCTGTTAACAACATTCATCATTGGCTGGTAATCAGGTAATTTTCTTGCATGTTCGACTTCTGCTCATATATTCGCATGCTTGAATTTGTAATTGTTCGGGTCGAGATCGAGTGCAAGACCCTGGATTTTGTCCGATAAAGTGTAGGTTGTGGATTTTGTTGGATTGTTATGACTTATTACATGATTGTTTTGATTGGATGGTTGCGCCCATACCTGAGTCTATTTGTTGATCCTTATTGTTGGATGGCTGTGTCCATACCTCGGATCTCAGCTTTTATATATACTCTATTATGGATGGTTGTGCCCATGCCACATGTTCATGTATCAGATATATCAGTTGTATTTGTAATTGTAGGTTTTTCGACAACAGTGTTTGGTTCGAACGCGTTCTCATAAAGCATTTCGTCCCTCCCTCTCCCTCGAACCTCTGCTTTAGGGGGCATCTGTTACACAGCATTTTGTCACTTTCCCTGCAATCCCCATCTCGCCCATTGGAGGGTAATTTATGTGACTAATAAGCAGTGTCATGCCTTACAAACACCATCATTGTGACCCTTTACATGAGATTAATATTCCTCTTGTTGACAATTCCCTGAGCAGAGACTCAAAAACACTTATTTTTTCCTTGGCGTAGGTAATCAGTTATGCCCTCGCTCCAAAGAGGAAAATTAACACTGGGCTTGTGCCAGCTGGAAATATGTCCTAGTTTTCCACCCACGCCAAGTTGTTTATGGAATGTTTTTTAAAAATAGAGGTGGATATTCCACTCCAACCACCTCAAGGATGAGTCATTGGGAATGGTTGAACTGATAAAATATGGACTGCCTCCTTTAGGTTTATGGTTTCCACCTCTTATGGGAACTCCCTAAAGGATAGGCCTCCCTCCCACCTTTTTATGGATCATAACCTCCTCCTTTTCCTCTATAAAAGAAACTATCTCTCTTAGAACAAGTTAGTTGAACGGTTGAATAGCTGAACTTGGAGAATTAGATATACTATAGCTGAATGACTAGAGAATATAGAAGGAATTATGTTGAGGAGAGCTTGAGTCCATGCTTTCATCCCGTCTGAATTCCCTGACAAGCATCTAAGACGCACTTCATTTGAACCCCGATGGAGGAGACTGCGATGTCAAATCATTAGTTGTAACTCTTCCTTCTATTCATTTATATACATGACTATTGTTTGGTTCCACTTTTGTGTTATAATGTTTGTTTAATGCAATATGTTTAGCCCTCTTTGACTGGTTAATAGTTATGAATGGAATGTTTTCATCTTGTATGCTATTCTTGTTTTATGGTTCTTTGTGTAGGTATCCAAGCGTAATGGAAAACAGATTGTGACTTGCCGAAGCAGGAGCGAGAGGCCACCACTATTGCAGCAACAATGACAGCATTGGATTCCAGGTAGGTCGATCTACCATTTCCCTTGTTCATTCAATAATTAGGAAGCAACACTTTAGCGTGTCCCTTTTTTTCTAGACCCACTCTAGGGCTAGAGGGATCGTCTCTGTTGGCAGAGAGGATTTACCTGCATAACACCCTGGACCCAAAACTGGTTGTTAATCTGTTAATCTATGATATACTCGGACAGTAATATTTGCAGGAAACAACTCAAACATTTAGATGGTCCAGACATCTCTATTAATCGAAAATTAAAATGGATAGGAAGATAGAAGGAATAATACAATATTAGTTCTTGAGAAAGGGATAAAACCTCTGTCTGAAATGGAATAGGCACATACAAATTTTAGAAAAATCATGCGCATTGAAAACCCAAAAATGTAACTACCATTGTAAATAAATGCAACATTGAAAACATTATTTTTGAAAACTAATGTAGAAAAGAAAACTAATTATGTTACGGGCAAGAAGATAACAAGCCTCTTCGAAAGACAAATAAGATTTAATGTGAATGTTCTAGAAAAGAAACTAAAACATCACACTTATATATATATATATATATATATATATATATATATATATATATATATATATATATAGACAAGAGGAAACGTCAGATTCTGAAACTTCTATTTCAAAGGAGTAAAGCCATATTAAAGGAAGGGCCGAATGACCTATCATTTGGAGATACAAGGGGTCAAATAACCTTCCACTACAAAGGTTTAAGTAACATTAAAACCCTGTTGTATAGAGGGATTCTCCTCTTAGGAGTAGCACTTAATTACAATAAAATTCCAAATTGCATGCAACTGTTCCAAACAGAGTAGAGCCCCCAAGTATAAAGGAAATTAAAATGAATGGAAAATGATGCCGTAAAACTAAATTTAGAGTTTATAATGCCACTAAGGTGGACCTCATATATAAATTTGGCTCCCAGGTTCTATGGACCTTTCCATATATTGGAAAGAGTGGGAATTGTGGCTTATCGGTTGGCTTTATCCAACCATATCCAGGTGCACAATGTGTTTCATGTATCTTTACTAAAATGATACATACATGAACCACAAAATTTAATCCACTGGAAAAAAAATTTAGGTAGGGTAAGATTAAAAAATCCTATCATATAATACAAAGTTTTATGAAATTTTAATTCAAGGTCTTACTGAATGCAGGTCAAACCAGATGGTGAATTTCTAGACGAGCCTCAATGTATACTCGATCAGAGAGAAATAATGCTCCGGAGGTGGGCCATCACCCAGGTTAAAGTGCAATGGAAGCACTTCAGCTCGGATGAGGCTACCTAGGAAGACGAAGGATTTTTACTTGAGGCTTACCCATAATTGTTTTCCAAGTTGGAATGAAACACTGAGGACTGTGTTTACTTCCAGAGGGGTAAGTTGTGACAACTGGCTTAAGTGAAAACTAATTGTTATGTTATTTATTTTAAGGAGACTAAAAATTCACTTTTTTTGAGAAAAAGGATTACGAATGATGAACATAAATTAATTCGATTTTGGAAATAAAATTTAATCATGGAATTGTGGTTCCATAAAATTAAAATAAGACTGATGATAAAATTATTCCAAGAACTGAGAGTGGTTGAACAAAAAAAATTAACAACAATTACTTTTCCTTTGGAGATAAAAAGTACATCCCAATGAGGAAAAGGGGTTCTGTGACTGAAGATAGAAGGGAGAGGTAGGAAGAGAGTGGAAATTCCTAAGTGGTGACTAGTGGAAACACTCAGCGTTTATGGATACTGGAAAAGAAGAGTATTGGACTAGGGGTCCTGAGGTCTCTTCTGGAATTTCTGTCAAACTACTCATCTCAGGTGTGGAGCACGAGGGGAGATGAGGATGTAATCGCCTCTCTTATGGTAGGTAGGACATCATCAGCAAGTTCTGAGATGAAATAAATAAATAGACTGCAAAAATAGTAATAACTAGAAATGTTGTGTAGACATAATTATTTTAATACAGAAAATGTTCTTTAAATTATGAAATGAAGATTTTTATACAGCGAATATTGTAGATATATATTTATTTGTACTTTTCTAAAATATTCAATAAAATTATGGTAGAAATATTTTGACTGTTTAAAAATACATTTATTGAAGCTATTGCTAGTTTTCAAGAAAGAATAGAGTTTATATTATCTGGTAAAGCAAAACAAAAAACATCTATTGGAAGTAGAAACTAGAAAAATTGTTAGTTCAGCGTCCATAGTCAAAACCCTGGACCCAAAACTGGTTGTTAATCTATTAATCTATGATATACTCAAATAATAAGAGTTGCAGGAAACAACTCAAACATTTAAATTGTCTGGACATCTCTATTAACTGAAAATTAAAACAGATAGGAAAACATAAGGAATAATATAGTATTAGTTCTTGAAAAAGGGATAAAACCTCTGTCTGAAATGGAATATACACATACAAATATTATAAAAATCATGCGAAGTGAAAACCCATAAATGTAACTGCCATTATAAATAAATGTAACATCGAAAACATTCTTTCTGAAAACTAACGTAGAAAATAAAACTAATTTTGTTACAGGCAAGAAGATAACGAGCCTCTTTGAAAGACAAATAAGATTTAATGCGAACGTTCCAGAAAAGAAACTAAAACATCACACATATATATATATATATATACAAGAGGAAACATCAGATTCTGCAAATTCTATTTGAAAGGAGTAAAGCCATATTAAAGGAAGGGCCGAATGACCAGGGAAAATTTTAGGGGCTAATATTTGCAGGTGGGCTAATTTTCCATGCTTTTTCAAAAAAAAAAAAAAATCGCCAATTTCCATTTATTCTAAAAGTGATTCGCCCACAATTTATAGTATAAAATTATTTTACTGTAAAAATTGCTAAAATTTTATATAGACTAATATAAAATCGTTATAAATATATATATTTTTACAAATATATTGCCAAACATTTTACAATTTTCATATTAGGGACTAGTAATATTCACCAATGTTTCTGTTAGCCTCCTATATCAATAGGTTTCATCTTTCATGATTGTCTTGATGGAAGTATGGAATATGTTCAAACCTTCTTACTTGAGCAAAGGTGTTCCATATTCTTGACAACCAAAAAAATCAAAAAATTTAAAAAATGTAAAGAGGGTATACCCTAAAAGAAAGATCAAAGGGTAAAAAGAATAAAAATGGTCAAAAAGAGAAAAATGAACCCCAAGCAAAAAATAGACCAAGGAAAGTGTGCAAATCCAAATGCCACTAATTTTTACTCTGTTGTAATAAATCAATTGTGTGCAGCTTGTGAAATTTTTGCCACAATTCATGAATAAGTCAAACTGTTTAAACTTGACTTAGTCATATTTCAATTTCATGTTATAGATTAGAGAATAAATATCTAGCCAAACAGTTTAATCTTGGCAGATAAGTAGCTAGGTAGAGTGAATAAAAAGGTGCTCAACAGTTTAATCTGAGCCCTTGGATGTAATAAGGGTAGAAATAGATAGATTCATCATGTAAAAAGAAAAGATTGATCAGGGTTTGCAAGTCTAAATGCACCCTAATAAAGAAGACAAAATGGTAGTGTTAAGTAGATAGGGTAGGTAGATGGTGCTGCAAAGTGTTATCTGATGAATGGTGCTGCTACATGTTAGTTAATCATTTACTTTCATCAAAAGTACCGAAGCAGAAAATACACTGGAAAATCACAGCAAGCAAAGTCAAATTCATTAACCTCCCCCATCATTTTTCCCCCTCAAGAGTTTTACTAATTTCCCCAAAAGTACTAAGGTAATTGGAGATCAAAGGGGCTCAAGGCATTTCATTGACTTCTGGAGGGACCGGACCCTCGGCCTAATGATCAAAAAGACCTAAGCACTTGAAATAATCCATCATTGATTATCTTCCATCTTTAACTTTTTCCTAAGTAAAATCATATTTTACTTAGGAAACTGATGCAATATTCCATAAAATTCCTCAAAACAACTTGTTATTCTAAGTTTAAGTGTTGAAGATAAAATGTTGCAATTTACTTCATAAGTTATCACTTTCTTAGATGTACAAAGATGTTTTGATTTTCCTTGTCCTTTTTCATATTAACATTTGATTTTACTATACTAAATCCCTAGTAAAATCCCTTTTCCTAAGTATATAACTCCCTTTTCTAATAAATATCCCCAAAACCCTTTATTATAATGTTTTACCAAAGTATATATTCCCGCACATTTAAAATAAACGCCCCGCTTTATAAGCCCTTTGGTTAAAACTATAGCCTTATATATAAATTCCGCCCCTATGATGAATTAATTATATTAATTCATTCATCATATAATAAAATATATACAAAAAACTTTAGACATACGACAAGTATGTTTAATACCAAAACATATCAATAAACTTTGCGAAAGTCTATACCACCGTGTTCCGTCCACATAGCATTCCACCTGGCCAAGCTCCGCCGCCATCCATTTCATGATTTCACGGGGTTAATTAATCATTTGGACTAATTAACAACCATTG
>JAXQQM020066471.1:0-66905 GCA_034641835.2 Pinus albicaulis | reverse complement strand
CTTTTGAACTAAAGAAAACTTCAATTCCTTGATCACATGTCCGAATTAAACTTAACAGGTTATGCTTTAATCCATCCACATACATGACATTATTAGCTTTCACTTTTTCTTTTAGAAAAACAGACCCTTTTCCCTTAATGACAACAAGAGTATCATTTCCAAATGTAACATTCTTTTCCTTTTCTAGAGCACTATATGCAAGAAGTTTATCTTTGTCACCCGTCATGTGTTTTGAGCATCCACTATCAATGTACCATTTATTTTCTTCACCTTTTGCAAATAAAGCTATGCCACAATTTTCAACCTGTAATTCCTTCTTTTTCCACACTATGGAGTTTGAAGGAAAATGCTCTTTTGGGTGAACTTTGCTCCTGCATTCAGATTCTTCATGACCGAAGTTATTGCAATAAGCACATTCAACTTCATTTTGAAGAGGAGAAAATTTGTTATATGTATTCTTCTTTGTTCCAATATCAATCTATTTCTTTTTCTTTGCTTCTCTTTTCATGATGGTTTTATATGCAACACATTGAATAGCTTTATGACCAAAATCGTGACATGAGAAACATTGTCCATTGAAGAAGAAATTTCTGCGATCATGAAATATTCTACTTGAATTTACCTGTTGATTGGTGTTTCTTTGAAAGGTATTCCTGTTAGTGTTCCTTACATTAGGATGATCATGCTTTACATGTAAAGATTCTTTATTCCCTGGCTGAGTGGCAGAATTTTGTAAACCAGTTGTAGCTGCTTTTAGATAATTTGGTGCTGAAGCTTGAGAGGACTCTCCAGTGTATCCAAGACCTGTCTTTATAAGAGGAGAACGTTGAACCTTGATAATCTCATATAAGGTTTTAGATCCTTTAGAAAATCTAAAATTCAGAGTCTTTACTTTCTCAAATTCTTTTCTTACACTTACCACTTCACATTCTAATTTCTCATTGTGTTTCTCCTTTTCTTGAAGCTGATTTTTCAGAGTTTCTATGGTTATTTTACTTTCTTCTAAGCATATTTTGAGTTGATTGTTTTCATCAAGAAAATAATTGTCCTCTAAAGCATCCATAAAGGTATCTTTTTCTTCTCTAGATTCTTTTTCAAATGCCATGAGAAGTCTAAGATCTTGTTCACATTCTTGCTCACTATTAGATAACCCATCACTGTCTTCATGAGTATAGTAGCTTTTTCTAGTGCTAAACCGATTCTTATTACTTCTTGCTTCTTCCTTCCCTTTTCCATGTGTTTCTTTATGAGGAAACTTAGCAGCATAATGACCAACTCTTCCACAAGAAAAAAATTTGAAAGGAAGCTTACCTCTGAACCGTCTTGTACCAAGTTGGAGTTTCTTTACGAAATTTACCTCATCTTATTCTGAGACATACCCTGATCCTTTTGTCTCTTGTACTTCTTTCCCTTTTGTAGAAGCTCTAAAGACGGCTTCTTTGACTTTAGATGGTCCTCCTCTTCTCATTTCATATGTAGTTAGTATGCCATGAAGTTGCACCATAGTAATATTTTGAAGATCCTGCTTTTCTTCAAGAGCAGAAACTTTTGACTCAAATTTTGTTGTTAGTGATCTTAAAACTTTCTCAACCAAAGTAGATTCGGTTATTGTTTCTCCCAGATTTCTCATACGATTTACAATATCATCAAGACGTAAAACGAAGCTAGCAATGCTCTCCTCATTATGCATTTTTAGATTTTCATACTGCATTCTGAGAATTTGGAGTTTAGCACTTTTTACCTTTGCATCACCTTCATAACTTAGAATGATTTTGTCCCATATTGCCTTTCCTGTATCCAGATGCATGACTTTGACAAATTTTGATTTAGTTAGACCTCCCAATAGAGCATTGACCGCTTTTGCATTTGTTTCATAATTCTTTCTTTCCGTTGGATCTGTTGGTACTGCGGCTGGATATCAATATCCTCCTTCAACAATAGCCCATACATCTGCTCCCAGAGACTGAAGATAGGATCTCATCCTTTTTTTCCAGAAGATTAAATTGTTTTCGTTGAAGAGCGGAGACCTGATAGATGTTGTTCCATCTTGATTGATGTTCCTTCTAGCGGCTAGGATTTTTCAGAAGGACTTGCTCTGATACCAATTGTTGGGAAAAATACTGAGAGGGGGGGGGTGAATCAGTATTTAGAGCTGACTGAAAAATTTTTACTTTTTCTTTGAGCAGATTTCCATACGCGGTTTTTATGAACTGAACTAGCGTATGCATGCGGAAATATAGAAGGAAACTAGCGTATACTGATTTATCTTTCAGATTTAGAGAATTAGTATTTTAAACAGATTTACCAGTTATGAATAAGGCTATATAATCTGAGCAGTAAACAACAGTATAAAGCATCACACACATGAACACCAATATTTAAGGTGGAAACCCAAATCAGGAGAAAACCACCGCTGCTGTCGTCTCTGTCCTCAATCTTTATTATATAGAAAACCTTTTACAACATTGTACTGATGTAGACTTATACCAGTACGCAGGCTTCTACCTGCAGAAGGTTGCAACCTTCTCTCGTTTTCCAGCTATAACTGGAAGGGAGCTCCAATCCCCTGATCTCATTTACCAGCCTCTCATGGAAGGGAGCTTCGACCCCCTGATTTCAACACCAGCTTCTACTAGCTGAAAGCTTCTACTTTCATACTAAAGGCTTCAACCCTCAGATCCACTACAGACCAAGTTTCATCAATTTTCATACTGAATCAAAACAACTTCAACACAACCCCTTAACATTAACAACCATACTTTACGCAAAAATTCAATCAGAACAGTAAGACCACTGTAACCAGAACATCATAAATAACCCAGACTTCAAGAAAAAATATGCAGATACAAACTCAACTCTGAACATTCATCAATTCAAATAGCATACGCTACTTTTCTTTCCTGAAGCCGCATGTATATGCGCTTCCCTGCTCGCCAACCTGCGTATGCCTTTGTGCATACTATTTTTCATAACATGAAATGCATACGCCACTTCTCTTCAGCGTAGTTGTGTGTATACGTGATTTTCTTCGTATCAACCTACTTATGCTTATGAGAATACTGATTTTCAGAATGTGATCAAACTCAGATTCAGATCTGAGGCTTTTAGTCAGACACCTTATCAGCAATGCAGAACCTTTAGATAGTCAGTCGGTTTTAACCATGTTTTCTCACTCATCCTTCATCATGTTTTCTTAATCAGTGATTATATTTGTTCATTATCAAATCAGCAGCAGATTCCATATTCAATCAACCCAAAACTTTAAGTAGACTTTATTGACCGATAATAGAGAGAAAACAGAAATCACAGAAGTAATATCTGTAAATAAGCTTCAGAAACCCTGACTTCCATACGTGCTTTTGATTAAGAGAACCCGCGTATATACGCATTTTCACCGAGACTTACCAACATAGATCGCAAAGATAATTTTGCGAGAGCCAGTGGATATAAACTTACTGATTTCTTCAATTTCTTCATCGATTTGCGCCGAGGTCTTTATCGTTTCTTTTTGTAGATCATCCTAGAGATTCATCATTTATGAATCTGAATCTTGAACCTTCATCGTATCCATAGGTGCATCATAGATTGAGATCTATCATTTAAGAACATATTTCAACCATGCGGTATTCCTTAGAGAAATTTATTCATCAACAACCCTTACACATGCACACCTTGCACTATGATCTTCTTCTCCTTAAATAGATTTAGCTTTTACCAATACCATGAGCCAAAACCAATCAACTACCGATGGTATTCTTGGACAGAATCAAATAAACCATACAATGCTCAATATTGTGTGCCAAAACCATGGTAATGCCCCTTGGTATTATAAATTTGGAGCGCAAAAGGGCATACGCGACTTGGGACGTACTTATCCGCGGACATACGCGACTTGGACTTTACAAACTCGTGTATACATTGTGACATGTATGGAAAAATTCAGCAATCTGCTTTGTATAGAGCTGATGGATTTCTAAGATTCTTCATACGATCCATTAGGCATCCTTTGCCGGAGAGTTTCCATCGGGACAACCGAGTTCAATATAGTAAGATACCAAGAAACATATTGCCGACACCTCACCTTACTTTCGGCATAAATACTGCGTTGGAACTCTTTGTATTGTGGGCATTTGGTGACTCTTTGAAGTAATACATAGTTCTGCTGAAGTTGAAAGGAAATTGATGTTCTCGAACTAGTGGATGTTTTGATCTGTTTGTTGATGTAGAAAGCTTTATCATTCGATCCCTGAGCTTGGTTGTTGGTGAAGTACTCTAAATCTGTTATTTTTATTTCCTATTCCATTATGTTTCACCATTCTCTGTTACAGTAGAGTAAAAATTTTAGGCTAAGAAATGTCTTTCGAAATCACCTTAGTTATGTTTACTCTTCACTGTCTTAATGTTTTCTTTTGCTAAGATATTCTAGAGAATTCTTAATTTCTCTTTAGAACCCTTATGCTTGTTTATTTCTTAAATAGTTCAATATAGTTCGTCTCAAGAATGATTTATGGTTCTCCCTGCTTACTTGCTGCCACTTAAAAACTGTTTCTAACGTCTCCCTTCAAAGTACCATTGTTTAAATTCTGCCAAAGAGGTTTTGTTCTGATCATACCCTTTGTATTTGCTTAAATATTTGTTTTGGAGGTCTTTATAGCTGTAATCAAAGATGTCTAGGAGTTCCCTCTTCTATGAATGCAATTATGTGTGAATCTTGAATGTTTTCTTATCCTTGAAGGTGAAATCACTAGAAGTTAAATGAGTTTCTCGCCTTCTATATTTCATTAGAGAAGTTTGTCTTGGAATTATTATTTGTTGAAGTTTGGTTTCTAGAATTTGCGGTTAGCCCTATTTATGGAACGCCCCTTCATGTTCAGATAATGTTTTAAGTCCCTTTGTTGAGAAGTATATATAATTAAGGATTCTTAATTTCCCTTAATTCTACTTTTCATTCTAAACCATTGATGTCCATTTCATTTCACCTTAAAGACCTTGTAGATCCACTGGCCAAGTTAGATTTTCCCTTTAATACCCCCGATCCATTTACAAACTTGTTACAACTTCCACTTGATTCCATTGCCCAATGACTTAGAGATTTCCCTTTTCTATCTATGCTGCCTAGATGACCATATCCCACCAAAAAATCAAACAAACTCATGCTTAATAACTAGCCTAAAATCAACCTTTTACAAGCAAACAAGTCATATCTTTGCAAACAATTGAGAGATCCCTCTCTGAGACTAGGAAGGCTAGGTCCTAGAGCTCTAAAGATTGGTTTTGATGTTGCCTTGTCACTTGGTATGCCAATCTGCCAAATCACAGGACCCCAACACCTCAAAATTTAGAATTTGTGTCCCAATTATCACGGTTGTTTTTCGTTAAATTTACATGACTATAATATTTACATAGGGGTTATTACCGAGGGGTTGTCACATTTATGTGCATACCATAGAATTTTCATTTATATTAGTAATATTAAAATATGTTCACTAATAAATAACTCTTTTAATGGATGGAATCTTTCTTCACAATCTATTTTCCATAAAATTTCCATCAAAATAGTTCCATTTTGATATAGGTGCATCTCTCCTAATCAAGTCAATAGTTGAGCTCAAAAGGTTCTTAGGATTCAATGAGAGGATGTTGGGTTCTCGTAGTTATTTAAAATTATAATTTTGTTATTGTTCTAAGATGTAATAGTTCTAGAAGGATTTGGTTTTTTTTAAAGGCTTGATTAATATATCATCCTTGATATGTAAAAACACCAATAACTCTATTTCAATAGGATTGTTAGAAAAATTAGGATGAGTTAGGGGCTTGTTTTCATATTTCTAGACATAGAATATTTGAATGAGATTTGTTAGGAAAAATAGTTCATGCTTTATAAATATCCTACATGATCACATAGAAGAATAGAGAAAATATACAAGAGAGGGAGTAAGAATGATTGTGTAATATGATGTAGAGAGGAGAAATTATATAATTCCTATAATAATTTTCAAAAATTGTTAATGAAATTTCATATCTCCCATTTGAGGTCATATTTGTGGAAATATTCTCTAAGAGATGAATTTATAGGTACTCATGTAGTTGTGAAGTCCAGGAATAGAAACTAGTATTTATCAAATTCGTAGCCTATTTTTTATAAGTTTCAGAAGTTTTTCTAGTCTATTTTCAAATTTTGTTTGGCTAGAATGTGCCAGAGATTTGTTAGAATCACAAATTTAAGTTGTGAACTCTCCACAATATGAGTGCACCGATGTTTTTCAGGGTGTCAAATCCATTTATGTAGTAAAAAAAAAAAATTAAAAAACAAAGGTCAAGATTTCACCAAAAAGGAATCGCTAGATTCAAATGAAAAATCCAATGTATAATGTTTAGAAAATGCCTTATATCAAATGCTTCATTTCTTGACACACAACAAAAGAATTCATTATGTTCCTTTCACATTCAATGTGCACTTCTATATATTTTATCTTCCTTCATATTATATGTGTATTTACTAGATATTTTATCAAGTGTTTCATTTCTAAGGCTCACAAGAGAAATAATTAAGTTTAAAGTCTTCCTATTCAAACTTAAACTATTCAATCTTAAGGTAAAGTATCATCAAGATTCAGTGAAAAAACTCAAAAATTTACAATTTTTAAATAATGCCTATGCTTCATTTCTTAGCACACAACAAAATAATTCCTTATGTTCCTTTCCCATTCAATGTGTACTTTCTATATATTTTATCTTCCTTCATATTAAACGTGTACTTACTGCATATTTTATAATAAGCATCAAAAGCCCGTTTTTTTTATGGAGCCAAACCTCTAGAGTGTCAAGATAATTGACCTTATCATTTTTCTATAGAAAATGTGCTTTAAGAATGACTCAACCAATTAAGCTAACATTTAAAAGAACATACAACAAGATTCTTCACTACCAAGATTTACTCTCACTTTACCATTTGTAAATAGGGGTTGTTACACATGCCAAGAACAACCATAACTCATATATGACATTTATTGATATGACCTTTTTTTAATTATTCTATTTAATTAAAAAGAAAAAGGGACAGTTATCGATACCACATGCCTAAAATCCATAAGTTACATATGACAGTTATTCATATGAAATTTTTTTAATTAATAAATTAATTAATAGAGAGAAAAAGACATAAGGTTGAGCTAAACATCAACCTTGGATTTGCATAAAAATAACTAAATTTATACAATTTACTTATTTAAAAAATATATTTAATTGAATCATTTATATCATTACAAATTTATTCATAAACTATAAATACAATATAAAAATAAAATTCCCATAATTTTTTTTATATAGTTTACTTATCTCTTATTCATTTTAACCAACACTTGTTAGATCTAGAGTTAAGATGTGTTGAAATTTGCAGCAAGAAAGAGTGAAATCGTATCCAGAAACAACATGACAGCACACACACTAGTGTGGAATCACAGGTCATGTAGTGATGGGTTGGGTCCTAGTGATACATTAGTGTGCAAGGCAATTTATTTAATAAATTGGAAATGTGTCTATTTTAATTTTCCCTTAATTAAATTGGACAATAAAATGTAATCTTATCTCATGATCACTTTTAATAGTTTACTGAGTGTGATAAACTCAGTTAGCTCATGAATTTTGAGTTGAGGGTAGTTTTTTGAGTTGAGAGTAGTTTGGGAGGCATGCAGAGTGATTCTATTAGTTATGGAGTTCGAGTTGTAGTTAGTGAATTATTTTAATGCATGAGAAATTAGTTAACTCAGTTAAGTGAGTTAAAGTCACTTGAACTAGTTGTAACGGTTTGTTGCACTAGTGAGAGATCAAGTGAATTAAATATTATTTAATTCACAATCAGTGATCTTCCATGTAACTGATGATTTACTATTAATAGTTGCATGCATGTGAGTTCTAATGGAGACCTAGTTGAGACAAAGGTTAAAGGGATGTTAACAATCATTTGTATTATTAGTAGGTTGCCCAGATGCAGTTAAAACACCACAGGATGTCCATGATACTCAGCACAGTTGAGGAAGGATGAAATTACTAAAGAATAGGGATTTAATTCATCATGAATTGCCTAAGAAAGGAAGGCTGAAGATAGGCTCAGAATTGGCTAAGTTTTGGCCCGATTTTGTCTGGATCAGTGTGAGATGATAGGTAGATTGTAGGGGACTCTTGTGAGAAGAGTGCATTGTAATTGTTTCATGATTCCTTGTGGAATATACAATATATGATAAAGGTGTTTTGAGCAAAAACCTTTCACTCGGAAATTATGTGTTGTGGTTTGATTTGTTTCTTTCTTTACTTGTTGTGATTGCCAATTGTGTTTAATTTCCATAATTGATTTCTAGAAGCGATTCAGTATCTGGCTTTAGTACATTGTTAAATCGGTTTGAATCCATTGATATACATATGTTTGTATAATTTCTACAAGATGGATCTAGGTTGGTTTAATTCTCCCTTAAATAGGTTATAGTCCACTTGAATACCATGGGTTCTCGTAAACATGGAGCTGAAATACCATGAGTAATTTTACCAAGTCAAATTTACCTTAAATACCCAACAAAAATTAATAAAAAAAAATATTAACATAAAACTTTTAGGAGTTGTCTATGGAGGTAAAGGAATTACCAAGAAGACCAAAAGTGATTAAGCAATTTTTTTTAAGAAATCTTGTAGTAGCAGTTTTGAATTATGTTTTTGATGGTGGAAATGGATTCAACACCATCAAAAATCTCTACGACACCCAAAATATTGAAGTTGATAGCTATAACTTGGATTTTAAAAAATCCTATTTTATTAAAATCTTACCTGAATTTCCATGATTTTGAAGGCAAAAAATGTAAGGTTATTTTTATTTTATTTTATTTTGACTAAATTAAATATTTAGAGGACATTAAATTACAACATCTCTACCATATTTGGATGGAGAGCACCTCTCGAGGTAACAAACATGGATCCATCTAATTTTGGATCTACCAAGAGAGTGATCAAATCTCTGAAGATGCAAACCCTTTTTTGAGTGCAGAACTTGAGGAAAGGTTTTCACTTTGAGAGATCTGATTCCTCTCAACTCTTAGTAGATCCAAAATTATATGGATCTATGCTAGTTTTGAAAAACACACTCTCTATCTTTATAAATACACACATTGAATATTTTATTTAATTATTTTAATTATTAGTATTTTGTTAAATTTTATATATCAAATCCATATTAAACATAGACAGGAATACAAATCTCCTTCATACCTTGAATTAGAAAGCACCCCTTGGAATAATAATTCTCTCACTTTTTCTATCTAAATTGTTTGTTGTTAAAATATTTTAATTAGCATGCATCTTGAAATCTTTGATATATATTCCATTTTAAAATTTTCTTTGCTATTATTTTTTAAAAATATTATATATCAAATCCATCTTAAAAATGAAATAGATTACATATATCCTTAGTAAAGGGAAGTTATATATATATATATATATATATATATATAACAATAATAGTAAATCTGTCAATTCTAAACAAAGTAGTCAAGAAATCTTTTAATTATTTTATTTTTTTATATAAAGTTGATGTAAAATTAAGTTGAAAACTAAAATATTTTATTTATGGCTTACATCAATTTTTTTTTATTACAATTTTTAATTTGTTAATGTAAGTATTGCTTTATCACTTTTAAATATAATGTTATGTGACAACATATTTCTCATTCTTGAAAAAAATAATAATAAATTATTACATATAGTTAAATTTTTATATAAAATAATGTTTGTTAAAATTATTTTAAATACTTAGTTTATTATATAAAATGTTTATATTTATGTTTATGTGTTTTTATGAAAAAAGAAAAAATAATTAATTTAATCATGAAAATCAAAATTATAAAAATATATGTTGAGCTATTTCAAAAGAAATTCAATACAATTCTCTTAAAATAACTAAATGGAGAATTCAAAATTTTGCAAAAAGTGTACACCACGAAAACGAGGGAAGAAGCCTTCCAAGAGCTTCTTAATGATTTTATGAGATAAAAAAAATAAAACCACGGTGCAATAAAAGGTTTGAACCAACTATAGTCTAAACAGATTGAGCATACTAAGCCAAAATAGAAATATGATATTATAGTGTTATTTGTCTTTAATAATATGTCTTTAATTTAAATTATGAAATTTGAATGTATTGAGTCAAAAGAGAAATTTGATATTATAATATTTCATGTGTTTTATATGCCATAATTGTAACCCGGAGTTCAAAATAACATGTAAAAGTTAAATTATGACTATGATCTAATTTTTCATAGATGAAGTTCTAATTGCTGAAAATATTATGGTGTTTACTTGGATACTCTCAATGATTTTCCATTTTTCTTTTACATTTCCAAACTTGTTTTTAGAGAGTTTATTTGTCTCTTTGTTATGATCTTTATATATATGGTCAAAAGAAATGTGAGTGAAGGAGGAGTGGTCGCTTTTTATAACTTGACCTAAAAGGATAAGTGTATAATTTTGTAATGAGAAGTTTTCATTTATCCAATTTATTGTAAGAAGAGAATTTTTTAGATATGAATATGAGAGATGTCTTTCTTCAAAGAAAAAGAAAAAAAAAACTTTAGATTATTAGAATTATTTGCTTCTTCACCCAAATATGTAGAGAAAGGTGATGGTCTTCTCATTTGAGAAGTGGATTATCCCCCTTACTCTTTCAATGGACCATTTTTATAGAAAATCCAAGGTGAGTCATTTTTTTATTGTGGTGTTTAATTGTTGAAGGGAATCTTAGATATGAGAGATTTGTGGGAAAGAATTTAATGTGAGCAAACATTGCATTTGTTTTTTTAAATTGAATAATTGAGGGATACACATCATTACACAGGGAGTGATTCTCGGCTTACCAAATTTCCTATGCTACTATTAAAGGGAGCGCCTTGTAGTCTTTTGTGTGAGAATTGTTTATCTAAAATTTAAAAGCTTCTTCAATTGTGGTTCCCTCCCACGAATAATGAGACTTTGTAGTCCTTTGGATATATATCCAAACATCTTTTGAGAAAGAAATCTAGAATAATATATTTGCTTACTTCAATGCTTTTCTTGGACCACTAAAACCCCTTTTTTTGAGTTTTTCCAAACTTGGAAATTTGTTAGCAAGTATTTTTTCCTTGGAAGATAATTTTAGCATCCACAAGATTTTATCCACCACAGGGATGTATTTGTAAAATATATTGCAATGAAGCTTGGGAGTGTACCTTTCAGGCCAGATTTAAGGACTATATACATGGCACTATATTGATTCATGGTTTGTATTGTAGGGAAAAATCAATGAGCTTTGAAGGGTATTTATGTATTTTTTCCACTTAGGCGAGGCTTCGTTTTCGTGGAAACCCTTGTCTTTCTAAAAACATCCCATGAATATGACTTTTGATGAAATCTTGATGCAAAATATAATTAAGGAACAAGAATCCTACTTGGTTGAGATCATAAAATATGTGTTGATAGAATGTGTCTTTTATTATTGCATTAAATCACTAGATGGATTCTAATTAAAGTTTTAAACTTCTTCCCTACCTTCTATATCACCCAATTCCCAAAGAGAGAAGATATTAAAGATATCAATTTAGAAGTATTTTTGTCAGCATTTTTTATACAATCAACATATGATTGATTACAAAGAGTAAACTCTAAACATAAAAGTTTGATAATAATTTAATAGGGATATTCTAAATTATTTCCATATTTAAATATCATATTATTATTAATAGTGATCTTATATATATAATTTTAATTTTAATTTTTAAATTATTTTAATTATATATTAAATTTTATTATTAGATTAGAAATAAATTCTAAATATAAAATAATTAATAACACATTTGGTTTATATTGATATTAACCAAGATATGATATAAAAAGTATATGAAATTAAAAAGTATATACATATTACAAAAAACAATAATTATAATAGGTAATAAAATTATGATAAAATAAATTTATGTTATTAGTCTCTGGTAAGGTAGTCAAAATTTTAGAAATGATATGTCTCTTGGTCATTATTATTTTAACATTGACCAATGTAACTTATAATATTTAACTTTAAAATTACTATTTAATTTTCAATATTATTAAAACTAGTATAGATGCATCTTAAGTGTGGATCTAACATGAGTCTACATGGATCAAATTTCTTCACTTGCAAACTTTTTTAGAGTGCAAAATACAATATGTTATTTTTCATTGTTTAAATTGTATTTTTGAATAATAAATAAAATATATATAAGACCAAATAGAAATTTTAACCCCATATATTATTTTAACATTGACCAATGTAACTTATAATATTTAACTTTAAAATTACTATTTAATTTTCAATATTATTAAAACTAGTATAGATGCATCTTAAGTGTGGATCTAACATGAGTCTACATGAATCAAATTTCTTCACTTGCAAACTTTTTTAGAGTGCAAAATACAATATGTTATTTTTCATTGTTTAAATTGTATTTTTGAATAATAAATAAAATATATATAAGACCAAATAGAAATTTTAATCCCATATTATTTTAAGATATCACCAATGTAATCATAATATTTAACTTTAAAAATACTATTTAATTTTTCAATATTATTAAAACCAAGATAGATGCATCTAAATGTAGATCTTAATATGAGTCTAGTTAATGTATCAAATTTCTTCACTTGGCAAACTTTTTTAGAGGCAAAATAACATGTTATTTTTCATTTATGTAAATTGTATTTTTAAAATAATAAATAAATATATAATATAAGACTAAATAGAAATTAACCCCATATATATATATATATATATATGAAGTTTATATGGACATATGTAAGTTAACATAAATTTTCTGCTAAATATTATTTAAATTTCTTGTTAAAATATTTCAAAAATATAAGATTTAAACATCATAATTTTATACATTTTTTTACTCTAATACATTTTTAAATCATTTTCATTTTTATTTTAGTTATAAGTAACATTATTTTTCATTTAAAATATAATTTACATTTTAATTTTAAAATATAATTTAATTTAATTTAATAAAATTATTAAATAATTGAATGCTACCATTTTTAAAGTAAAATAATAAAATCAATACTTTAACCCGAAATTTTACTAACTTTTATTGTCCACTAAGACTTGAACCCGGAATCTCTGGAAACCAGAGTCCTCACTATCCTGAGCAGACTGATTCACGTAAGCTAACAAATTTTCAACCTTATCTGTAATTAAATGCGATTATTTTCTAGTGTGTGATAATGGACTCTCTTTATTTTCTATTCGACGCATTTCAGTTGCGGCCACCGTGAGGATAGAAATTCCATCGAATTGAAATGTGTCCACATCCATTTCGCTGTTACCATTAAAAAAACGGATTCCGTGCTTTGTACGTTGAAGCATATACATCATTACAAGTTACGTAGTGATTTTCAAAATATAAAAGACACGTAACAGCACTACGCGAAAATTTAAACGGGCGGTCATTTTATTTGACTTGATTGCAATCGAGAAGGGTATATGTTTCAAATAAAAAATGCGAGACAAATTGTAATGGTCTCAATGCAGAAATATTACTATTGTTGGAAATAAAAACTGTGTCATTCAAATAAACTTCATATTAAACCCGAAAAACTCCATAATTCATGCATCAATGGGACCAAACTACAATACGATGCCCATATAAATGTATATGCAAATATTATATGAATTCCACCTAACACCCAATTCATACAACGTTTTTAAAAATGAAGAATTTATTATAATTCGCTGAAATCTGCTACTACAGTTTGATCAGCACATTGATGGGTCCTCTTATGAGCTTCAAACGTTGATCGTTGATGCAATTGCTTCTCAGTGAATAGGAAACGGCAGATATCATCGCAGGCTCTGAATCGCGCACTGCGTCTAATTCGATCTTCGTTCAGATGGCTCAGCGCTGCAGAGCTCTTCAGCGATAACAATAATGGTCACCTTCAGCTACTGCATCTGCAAATCTGTCATTTTGGTTGAAGGAGCAGTACACCATATTCCACACAGGGCGGCATTCAATCCATGAGATTCACTCGATCTCCCTTTCTTGTGCCCAGCGTGTGTCGTTCTCGGTCCTTCCGCTAATAACCCAGTTGGACTGACCTTCTTCTGTGCGTTCTCGCTACCGGTTCTCTCAAAGACATGTGAACGTTATTAGAACCAAACAGAAGCACAAGAAACTTTGATTAACTCGCTGTCCGCAACACTGTGAATATATCCTGCAAATTAACATCCCAAGCCTATATCTTCAATTTGGAAGACAATAGATTCACGAAACCCATTTCAAAATTAAAATAAAGTAAACTGAACCAGCTAGGGTGATTGGGAAAACCACCGAAGTTGGGTTTGCCCACTAGGGTGAAATCTAGTCCCACCGAAAAGTGGCTGAGGGTCTCACCTGAAAACCCCACAACTTGGAAACTCGCTTGAGCTCTCAAAAATATCGAAGGAGAGAAGATCAAATTCCATGTCTTGCGTTGGTTCCTCCTTCTCTTTTTATAGAGGGCTACTTGGAAAAACCATGGGCAAATACCTGGGGTCAAAACAACCAAAGGAAAAACCAGGAGCAAATACCTGGGGTCAAAACAATCTAAAAGCAAAAACCATGGGCCAGAGCCGCTTATTTACTATTTTATTTATTAATCTTCTACCATTAAGACTTGGTCCAACCCGTTAAACGGTTGGGAATATTACAGTTCCCCCTGCCCAAAATTGCTTGCCCTCAAGCAATTTCAATGTTGGATGTTGCAATATGTGCTCTCCTTCCCAAGTTGCATCTTCAACGGGCAGATCTTTCCATCGTACCAAATATTCGCGGATGATTCTGCTTCGAAGTTTCCTTTCTCGCACCTCCAATACCTCCTCAGGAACCAGTTGTAGATGGCCCTCCTCATCTAGTGGCGGTAATTCCGGTGATGATCTTATGTTTGATCCTAATGCTTTCTTCAAACAGGAGACATGAAAGATATTATGAATTCTGCTCTCTGCGGGAAGCTCTAGCTAATAAGCCACTTCTCCTATTTTCCGGACAAGTCGATAGGGCCCATAGAATCGTGGCTTTAATTTTTCTGCCCCCTTCTGCTTCAAAGTAGACTACTTGTACGGTTGAAGTCGGAGATAAACCACATCTCCCGCTTCGAAATTCCTCTCTATCCTTTGACAATCTGCATATAACTTTTGTCGATTCTGTGCCGTCTGCAAATTGTCTTTGAGGGCTCTCAGAATATCCTGACACCCCTGGATCCAATCCTTTGCCAAAGGTGCTCTGCTATCTCCAAACATTGTATCTGAAAAAGATAGTGCCTCGTACCCATATAAGGCTCGGAAAGGTGACATCCCTATGGACATGTGATAAGTGGTGTTATAGCAGTATTCTCCTAAGTACAACCACTTGGTCCATGCTCGTTGTTGTCCTGTGACATAATCTCGTAAGTAACCTTCCACCCATTTATTCACTGCTTCTGTCTGTCCATCTGTCTGTGGGTGATAACTGGTACTAGGAGTGAGTTATGTTCCAGTCAACCTGAATAATTCTTTCCAAAATGCTCCCATAAATCTACTATCATGGTCACTCACAATGGTTTTGGGCAAACCATGTAGATGAAATACCCCTTGGAAAAATATTTCAGCGATTTGAGATGCAGAACTTTTGGAGGGGATTGCAAAGAAGAGAGCATACTTGGTGAGACGATCCACCACCACGAAAATACAATCTTTACCTTGTGAAAAAGGTAGCCCTGTAATGAAACCCATGGATATACTCTCCCATTTTTGTTCCGGGATAGGTAGTGGTTGTAATAAACCTGTTGGGTGTGTATGTTCAACTTTATTACTTTGACATGTACCACATTCTTGAACATATTTGATAATGTCCTTCTTGAGTCCCTTCCATGTGAACCTTTCCCTGATGGTCCTATAAGTCTTCAGAAAGCCCGGATGCCTGGCTAAAGGGGAGTCATGGGCTGCTTGTAAGATTTTCATCTTTATTTGAGACTCGGGTACTAAATAGATTCGATCCTTATAATAGATAATATCATTGACAACTCTATAACGGATGTCTGATGACTGTCCATCAAGGATCTCACAAGCTGAATGATTTTTTGAGTATTCCACCAAAAGATGGGACTTCGAGTCATCTACAATGTCTATGAGAGAGAAGGTAGCTGGTTTCCTTGACAAGGCATTTGCAACTGCATTGTTTTTACCTTTGACATATTTAATCTCAAAATCATAGGCTTGGATCTTACTGACCCATTTTTGTTGCCTCTCATTTAATCCCTTCTTATCAAGGAAGTATCTGAGACTATTATGATCAGTTTTGACTTTGAACCGATTCCCCACTAGATATGGACGAAACTTGGCCAATGCATGCATAATAGCCAACATTTCTTTATCATAAATGGAGTAAGAGCGTTCATAACTATGCAACTTTCTACTCTAAAAAGCAATGGGATGATGGTTCTGTGTTAGAACAGCCCCAATTCCTTCCCCAAAAGCATCACACTCCAATACAAAGGGCTGAGAGAAGTCTGGCAAGGCTAGAACTAGACACGAACTCATGACTTCCTTCATCCGCTCAAAAGTCTCCTGGGTCGTTTCTGTCCATTAAAAGGCTCCTCTTTTTGTCAAGTCAGTAAGAGGGGCTGCTAGTTGTGAATATCCTTTTACAAATATTCTGTAATAAGTGCAAATACCCAAGAAGCTCCTTAACTCTGTTACATTTCTGGGAGTTGTCCAATTGAGAATGGCCTCAATCTTCTCTTGGTGGACCTTAACACCTTGGATCCCGATGATGTGACCCAGGTATAGCATTTCTGTCATTCCAAACTCACATTTAGAGATTTTGGCATAAAATTGTTGTGCCTCCAATATTTCCAAGACCTCGTCTAGGTGCTGCAGATGCTCTTCCCATGTTTTACTAAAGATCAGGATTTCGTCGAAGAAGACCAAAACAAATTTACGCAGTTGCTTGTTGAATATATGGTTCATGCATGATTGAAATGTTGCATGGGCGTTGGTCAACCCGAAAGGCATCACTAGGAACTCATAATGTCCATAGTGGCATCTAAAAGTTTTTTTTGGAATGTCTTGATCACGAACCCTGATCTGGTGGTACCCTGAGTGAAGATCAATTTTTGAGAAGTATTTGGCTCCCTTTAATTCATCCATCAACTCGTCGATCCTAGGGATAGGATATCGATTTTTGATGGTCTTTTTATTCAATGCTTGATAATCTATACACATCCTCAGGGACCCATCCTTTTTTTTAACCAAGACTACTGATGAAGCAAAGGGGCTCGAACTCGGCCGAATGTGTCCTAATGCCAACAATTCCTTTATTGCCTTTTCTATCTCATCCTTGTACACTTTGGGGTGCCGATAAGGGGTAGTGATGATAGCTTGGACCCCTTCTTCTAGTTCGATGATGTGCTCAAATCCCCTGTCAGGTGGACGTCCTGGGGGAATATCTCCAAAGACCTTCTGGTATTTTTGCAATAGTGCCATAATATCAGGTGGGTACTCCTTGTGTTGCTCTACTGGTTTCTTCTCCATGATTCGGCACTCTATTGCCCATACAATATCCCCATGTCGGAAATCTGCCTCCATCCGATTGGATGTCACCACCTTGGGAGGATATGCATGCATTCCTCTCAACTTCACATTTTTACCATCTGGTCCCGTGAATGCGAGTTCCAAGTCTTGGTAGTTTACTGTATGAGTTCCGATGGAATATAGCCATTGTACCCCCAATACTACATGAGAGTCTGGGCAGTCTACGACAAAGAATTTATCTGTAACTTTGTAGTTTCCCATTGTTAGGCTCATGTTAGGAACTATCTTAGTGCAGGACATGCGGTTGTGCTCTTTCTTTCCCGGAATCAAAACTGTGAAGCCTTCAAATTCTTTAGTGGCTAGTCCCCTTCTGGCTACGAATTCTGCATCAATAAAGTTGTGGGAGGCCCCACCATCAATTAGCACAGTGACCTTTTGTCCTTGTATGGTGCCCCTAACCTAGAGGGTGTGATATCTTGGGACCCCTGTGAAAGAGGCAATGACTCCTTCCTGGACTTCTTCTTGTATTGCTCCCATGCCTTTTGATTCCCCTTGATCGAACTCTGGATTCTCTTCCTCCTCTTCGCTTTCAGAAAATAATTCAATATAGTGTGCCTTCCCTTTAGTACACTGATGCCCCAGTGCCCAAGGTTCTTGACAAGAAAAACATAGCCTTCTCCTTCTGAGATCTTTTCTGGTTTCATCATCCAGCTTCCCCTTACCAACTGGCTCCTGTTGCTGCTGTTTGATTTCCTTCCATTTTTGAGGAATAGAAAATTTAGGTAGGAATCTATTCTTGGGTACTGCATCCTACATATCCCTTGCACGGTTGATTGCATCTTGCAAGGTGGCGGGTTGGTAGGCCCTAACCCATCCTCGTAGGGGTTCTGACAATCCTTCTATAAATAGCATGATCAACCTAGTCATGGAGAGGTCGTTGACCATTACTGCAAGCCTCTGGAATTCTGCAACATAAGATTCAAGGTTCCCTGTCTGTCGGAGCTGGGTTAGCTCACGGAAGTATATATTAGGATCCTTCCTATCAAATATTTCTATTAACCTCCGTGTGAATTCTGTATAAGAGATGATGCTGGCATGTCCCAGAGTGGTCATACCATGTTGCCACCATTCGTGTGCTTCTCCATCAAGATGAAGTGTGGCGTATCTGATGTCATCCTTTTCCCGCATGGGATTGAGTTGGAAATATGTATCCAGTTTTTGTACCCATGACCGTGCTAAACACTTCGACGATCCATCAAAATAAGGAAGAGTTACCTTCCCCACAACTTTCTGCAAATCTATGTTTGACTGATGGCCCCCATATTTGGTTGCCTTCCTTTGTTTTTTTCTCCTCATATAGTAAAAGTCATTAAGACTCAGGGTTGATTTTACGTTGGGAGGCAACGTATAATATTCTTTCATCCAAGCGGTAACTGTCTCTGCAATATGTGAAGGGCAGTCTTGCTCCCTGGAGGAGTCATCCAAAAATGGAGGCATGGTTGGCCTACTAAAAGGGCCGTTCCAAGTGTTGAATGGACCGTTGCTATAAACACTGATATACTCCTGCGGTGGACCATCCCCACCTGAATGGGAACCTCCTTCCCCATTATTGCTTTGCACATTAGGTTTCCCATTCTGTGCTCTAAGGAGTCCTATGATGGTGTCTTGAGCCTCGACGATCTTTTGTAAAGCATCTTCAAGTTTGGTATTTTCGTGATCACCCATGGGTCTTTCTTTCCCTTCGTTTTTTCCTTGACTCCTAGCCCTTTTTCCTTCCCAATTAACAGTAATACCCTTTTGTTTATCCTTCCTTGGCATCCCACAGCTGGCCAAGATGAGGGCTCTGATACCATTGTAATGGTCTCAATGCAGAAATATTACTACTGTTGGAAATAAAAACTGTGTCATTCAAATAAACTTCATATTAAACCCGAAAAACTCCATAATTCATGCATCAATGGGACCCAACTACAATACGATGCCCATATAATTGTATATGCAAATATTATATGAATTCCACCTAACACCCAATTCATACAACGTTTTTAAAAATGAAGAATTTATTATAATTGGCTGAAATCTGCTACTACAGTTTGATCAACACATTGATGGGTCCTCTTATGAGCTTCAAACGTTGATCGTTGATGTAATTGCTTCTCAGTGAACAGGAAATGGCAGATATCATCGCAGGCTCTGAATCGTGCACTGCGTCTAATTCGATCTTCTTTCAGATGGCTCAGCACTGCAGGGCTCTTCAGCGATAACAATAATGGTCACCTTCAGCCACTACATCTGCAAATCTGTCATTTTGGTTGAAGGAGCAGTACACCATATTCCACACAGGGCGGCATTCAATCCATGAGATTCACTCGATCTCCCTTTCTTGTGCCCAGCGTGTGCCGTTCTCGGTCCTTCCGCTAATAACCCAGTTGGACTGACCTTCTTCTGTGCGTTCTCGCTACCGGTTCTCTCAAAGACATGTGAACGTTATTAGAACCAAACAGAAGCACAAGAAACTTTGATTAACTCGCTGCCCGCAACACTGTGAAGATATCCTGCAAATTAACATCCCAAGCCTATACCGTCAATTTGGAAGACAATAGATTCACGAAACCCATTTCAAAATTAAAATAAAGTAAACTGAACCAGCTAGGGTGAATGGGAAAACCACTGAAGTTGGGTTTGCCCACTAGGGTGAAATCGAGTCCCACCGAAGAGTGGCTGAGGGTCTCACCTGAAAACCCCACAACTTGAAAACTCGCTTGAGCTCTCAAAAATATCGAAGGAGAGAAGATCAAATTCCATGTCTTGCGTTGGTTCCTCCTTCTCTTTTTATAGAGGGCTACTTGGAAAGACCATGGGCAAATACCAAACAACCAAAGGAAAAACCAGGAGCAAATACCTCGGGTCAAAACAATCTAAAACAGAGCCGCTTATTTACTATTTTATATTCAAACCTGTGAATAAATAAATTGCTATTGATGGATGCAAGGAACCAATGGAATTAACAATGGGTAGTTAGTTGACTCTACAGGGTGAAGCATTCACAATGCTTTCATTGCAGTTGGCAATGCCTATTTTGGAGGGAACCAGAAATCGCTATAACAAGTTAATATTATAAATACATCATGCGATAAAGTTATAGGTCAGGATTTGGAATTTATTGAATTAAGGAATAAATAGACTTAAAATAGATGTTAAAATACTAAAATTGCTTGGAGTATGTTTCAAAATAAAGACTAGGTTTGGAGTATGTTTTAAAATTGTTTTTGTTTAGTTAAAAATTAGTTTTTTTTCAGATTTCTGCATTAGCATATAGCAAATATAGTTGTCCTGACTTGACCACCAAATTAACAACTAGTAATAATGGTTCTCAATACTGATTTGACAACTAAATTATGATAGACTTTTCTACCTTATAAAAAAACAAACAAATTAAGATATTAAATTACTAATAAGAATCACACTAATTTTATTTCATGCTTAATTCTTATAATTGTAAACCTAAATAAAACTTCCACCACTAAGCATTAGTGGTCATAATAAGGAGGCATGTTGAAGAGAATTGCTTGCAGTCCCTCAACACGCAATTTCAGGCAATTTACATACAATCTAAATTTAGGAAATGTGAGTCACTCTAGAGTTATAATTTAAAAATGGCTAGTCATGCATGATGCATGTGTAAGATAAAATTAGCATATCTATTTTATAGGTTTTGAATCTATTTAATTATATAACTTTAAGCAATTGAATCAACGCAATTTAGTGAACAGAAGCTAATATTATATTGTGTTATTGTGCAGATTACTCCTTTATCATAATGTATAGTATAAATGCAATTGTTACATAAACCGTAATTTTCAATGGACATTTTAAATGGATTTTTCCTTTCTTCCATTTCGATTTCTTATGTTTTGCTTTTTCTAATTTATAATCAATTTCTTATATTTTGTTTTTTCTAATTTATAATCAATTTCTTATGTTTTGATTTTTCTATTTCATAATTATAAATTAGGCCTATGCTTAAACCTCCAGAACTCCCCTTGTTGTACGGCTGCTTGCATCTATATTCAATATTGGATTATGATAAATTATGCATCTGATTGCATCACTGCATTCTCACAAATTAAATTCGTAAAAGTTGACTATTTTTTAATTTCTGAAAGTCGATAATTTTGAAGGATACTTCAGGAAAAGCTTGTCTGTAGCAAAAACTTCCATTAACAGATTGACCAACGCGGAAAGCGAGCGTTACTGATCATCAAAGCAAATTACAAAGGAGTCACACGGATTGTCATCGAAATTTTTGAAAATCCAAAGGAAAATGACGATATTAGATAACCAATGATATATTTGTTACGGTTCGCTTCAACTATATCTTGAAGATGATATGGTGAAAGAATATATATTATGCACGGCACGAGAGGTGCAGTGCAATTTTTATTTACTGGATAGCCATGGACATCTCTAGCATCTTATTGATATATTTGGCAGCCATGAAAAGAAAAGAGATTTAGCAGGAGACATTGGCTCCGGGATCGACACCCAACTGGCTACATATTGTGTTGTAGTAATTAACTCTGCTACTCACTGCAGGAGTGTTTCCACCATTGCATTCCAAGCTGTTGATGGCTTTAATTGTGGCACCGAAGCCCTGCCCGGAGGTTATGGCAGAATGGCAGTTCTGCATCCAGAACCACACGGCCGTCTTGAAGGAGATGGTAGCGTCCTGCCCCACCACGTCTGGGTTGTTCAGCCCGTCGAACCCAATGTTCTGCCCAGCTGGTCCATAATTGAAGTTCCTGCATTCATTCATTCAAAATCCAACACTCGGTTTGTTAGCCTCTCTTACAGATCATGAGAGGAGGAGATGGTATTAGTTTCATGATGAGTTACGTACCAGGTTAACTGGAGGGGGCCGCGCCCATGGTAGCTCTTCCCGCTCGTACACGGCCACGAGGTGGAACTTGCATCACAGAAGATACTTCCAGGATTTTGCTCGTTGATGTAGCACAACCCTGACATGACATGACATGGCAGAAGAATTAATTAATTAATTAATTGGTCTATTAACATTAATCATCAATGAAGTATTTGAAAACGAATTGTAGATATAGACATAGATTATGAATGAGGTAGAGATAATTATGGTTGAATAGATAGATAGATGAAATACCTCCAGTTTCGTGCATGACATTAGCGAAGAAGGCAGCGAGCTCTCTCTTCTGGTCGTCGCTGGAACCGGTGGTTCCAAATCCAGAATATGCATTGGCAGCTGCAATGAAAGCGTCGTAAGTGTAGAATCCTTTGCCCTCGCAGGAGCTGGCTGCTCCGCCCGCGAGGCCATCGAAGATACTCTGGGAAATTATGGTGCCCACGTTTCCACCTGCGGTAGTAGGAGATCCTCCACCTGAGCTTGTACAGGGGCCGCTCTGGCAGCCATCGCCGCAGTAATCGGAGGTTGTCCCGCAGTATCCATACTTGCTGCAACACAAACCACTGGCACAGCCACAGTTTTGAGCATTAACACTGACGCCCACCGCCAGGAGCAGCATTAGCACCAGAGCCATTACCGAAGTACCACAACTATTCTCCATCGCTAATAATTTTCTCTCAATCTCAATGTTTGATATCTTAATTATGGAACTACTCAATCGAATTCTTCTCTCTTTATAGAGAAATCCGAACGCAATCGCCTCCTCCCCCTATAGTTGGGTCAATACTGGCAGCTTTGATTTTATGAAACAATTGCAATAATAGCAGTCATCTAGAGTTTGATTTTATGAAATAATTTTATGAAACAATTGCAATAATAGCAGTCATCTAGAGTTTGATTTTATGAAATAATTGCAAGGGCTTAATAGGCGGCGGGACGCGCTTCGTTCGGGAGCGTTGAACGCCCGCGAGTCTTTACTCCTTATCTGTTCGATGAATCGAGAATTGTAGATATGAACAATTGAGTGTGCTCTATATCCGTTGGATAAACTGAAATATATAGTCTAATAACCACCCTAGAATAGATTATAATTTCAAAGAGATTTAAGATAGACTCAAATTTAGTTTTCTCATACCTACTTTATTCTATAAAGATATATGCAGAAAAAAGAATGAAATGTATACTAGAAAGACTTATAAGGAGACAAATTTTTTGAAACAAATCCAAAACCCTTGCATTAATCATCAATGATCTTAGCTCATACAATTATGATTTATAAGTTCTCATCCAAGGGTGAAACCATTTATGACTCGAATGAAGAGTCATTTATAGAAAAATTATATCTTTTAGAAGTATCTAAACAAATTGCAAAAATAGTATCAAAATATAGGAATACAAAAACTATTGAGTCGAGCTCTCACTGAGATTGTGGCACTATAGGGGATTCTAAATTGCACAAAATGGCTCACATTAGACTCCATCAAGATTTTTGGGGACTCCAAATCGATCATTGATTGGGTGTTGGGTTAGAAATCCCTTGAAATTCCCCTCCTACATCACTAGATGGACCATATCTTGTAAGACCAATATTTCTTACATAAAGTTTCATCTTGGAGTTCACCTTTCATATGGAAAATGCCCAACTTTGTTCCAGGACTCAGGCCTTGAATGACCATGGGCGCGTTCTCAACAAAAAAAGATAGATTCACTCTAAATCGATTCAAACAATATTCTTAACATCAAAAAATCCAACGATATGTTGTGATGTGATTATATTACACTTCAACCTAATATATTTATATAAAAAATTATTTAATGTTAATAAATCAATGTTTTTTTTCCTTCGGCGCAGTGCAATACACTCTAATATTTGGCTCTAGAGCTTCTTCTTTTTTCAGAATGAAAAAACGCTACTTCTTCATATTAAAATATAAAAAAGATAGTACATGTTCTCTGTATATCTTTCGAATTTCCCATCTTCTATGTATATTGAATCTTAAGATAACATTGCCCTATTTACTGCCTACCTATCTATTGATACTCATTGTAACTACACAATCTCCATAGTGAAACCATCTCAAAATCGCAGTCATCTATTCTATAAACCCCATACATATATATCCACCAAAACATTACTTATTCTCCTATAGGTTCCCAAAATTGATACATTTTCTTATATGAGTAGCTAATGTTACATTCATCGATCATTTTCCCCTTTTCATAAGCTGAAAAGAAGAATTTACCTGTTTCCTTTTCAAGTGCTCTCTTACATAACATATTAGCGATCCAATTTTGTTCTAGATATATGTGATCAAAATTAACATATTGGAATGTGCTTACCAGAATTCTAGTACGACTCATCTAGTTTTTAAGGATTGGAGGATTGAAACTAGTGTTGTCCCACACCCATTCTATGATGCCTTTAGAATCTTTGAAAATATGAATAAGTTAAATCCTTAACCATTTTGCTGCAATGAGAACACCCCATAAAGAAATAAGTTATGCCTTACTATTTGTACCTTGTCTGTCTTCCCATGAAAAATGAAATAACTTTCCTGGATTGATGACAATGATAGCCCCACGGCCGTACTTCCTCCCTTTGCATGCTCCATCAAAGAAACCCACTGGATAATTATTCCATAAATTTGTGTACTTGATTTTCCTATCACCTTTGGTCTTCTTTCCCTATCCCATCTCATTATATAAATATAGTATCTTGTTTATGTTGTTCCAAACCAAAGCTATTTTCTGACAAAAATGGTTACATTTCTACTGCACCAAATAGCCCATAAAATGAAGATAGGGAGGGACATGAAATTTTTTTGTACTAAAAACCACCTTTTCATGTATGTAACTAGTGAGCCATGGCATTTTATAGGTTTTGTATTCAGCATATCCAAAGTCTCGTCCCATAAAGCCACTGTTGTCCTCTAAGATAATTATAGGTTAATTAATTATGCTAGAGTATCTAAAATATTTTGTTGTTTTTAAAAGGAGATTTTGGATGACCAATGTATTGAGAAACTAACAAAAAGATGTTTTAAACTTTGATAGTATTGACTATTAAGAAAAGGGTTGTTCTTTACTTCAAAACAGTGATTTGATTTTACATATTTGAAGGCAGAAACAGTAAGAAAATATGATCTACTAAATATCCAGATTGAATCCTTAGTTTATCATAAGTAAGAAAGGATTACTAACAATGTTTACAACTTAACAAAATATATATAACCTTATGAAGATGGCTGACAATTACTTGATTTAGTGGGACTTATAAAGATATATAGTCTAATAAATCAATCTCTAGAATAGATTATAATTTCGGAGGATTTAAGATAGACTCAAATTCAGTTTTCTCTTACCTACTTATCTCCTTAAAACTTAAATATATGCAGAAAAAAGAATGAAATGTATACTAGAAAGACTTATAATGAGACAAATTGTTTGAAACAAATCCAAAACCCTTGCATTAATCATCAATGATCTTAGCTCATACAATTATGATTTATAAGTTCTCATCCAAGGGTGAAACCATTTATAACTCGAATGCAGAGTTATTTATAGAAAATTTTTATCTTTTAAAAGTATCTAAACAAATTGCAAAAATAGTATCAAAATATAGGAATACAAAAACTGTTGAGTCAAGCTCTCACTGTCTTCGAGGAAGTGATTAATGATGTGGCCCCAAAATATGTTGCTTTGCTGATGTTGCTGGAGCGTTGAATTCATGGGAGTCCTACTTTCCATCATGTTTCCTTGGTGCCTTCCTTCTCATAGTAATTTGTGGTTGTGACTATCATTTTATTGGAAACATGATCCAGATTCGATGAACACAAATGAACAAGATTTACAAACTTGTGTGGCTTCTGGTCATATTTCATGGTTTACTAGACTTTTTGCTTAGTCCCCTCTTCCTTGAAATCCAACAATGAGTGTTTTTTCATTTATAGGAATTAATGGAGATTATTATACTTGAAATTATTTCTGAATTTTACTTTTGTTTTTCTTTTCAAGGATTTGGATAAAACTTTTGTCAAATTAGTAATTTTAGATTATTATTTTTTTTTAATTTAAATTATTAAATTGGTTGTTTTCAGTATAAAATAAATTGAGATATTTTTAATATTAGTGTTTTATGTGTTTTTTATTTCATTCATTATTTTTGTGAAATGTTTTTTTTTCTTTCACTATTTTGTGTTATTAGAAAAAATTAAATTCATAAAATGTTTAAACTAAAGCTATAACGACCTAAATTTAGATTAGGATATTTATTTATTTTAATTATTTTTTAAATGGTTTATTTCATTTATGATTTATTTTACAAGGATGATGGAAGAAGATTGGACTTTAAGATTGAGATCCCATTTAGGAGGTGATTTATTTCATTCAAATAATTGATTAGTGAAATATTTCTCATATGCCTTTGGATGCCCACATAATATCTTTTTCTCTGACATATGATGTCTCTTAAGGGAAAAATTTTCTCCTTGGCATAATGTCTTTAACTCTTGGAATTGTTTGTTTACCCTATTGGTCTTATTTATATGCCAAAGTGAAGCAGCTTTCAAAACCATCGATAGTTGCTTGAGGATTCAATGTTGGATTTTGCAACTTCTACGTGTAGGAGAGCCCTTTGGTTTCTCTGGTTCTATAGGCATTTAAGAAAAGACAGTTTTCAATCTGGATACTAAGATATCAACTTTTGAAGTTCATCCAACAACATTTTCTAGATTTCCATTTGTGAAACGAATTTAAATGTAACATTTTTCATATTTTTAAACACATTGTTATTGTTAATGAAGTTTTTTTCATGAACGTAAATTAATATATAAAGAGTTATTCATTCTTCATAATCAAGATATCAAAGATGTCATTTTTCTATAGACTATACCTTGGCTTCCTCGACACTTTAGGGGCTCAATATCCATAAAATATTTAGGAGATTCCTTTTGTTGGCTTTTTTAATTGTTCCTCAAATTATGGCAATTGTGGGTGTGGGGCTCTTATAAAACTTAGCCCTGATCATGAATATTGATTTTATTAGCATGGAGGGCGAGGAGGGGGCACAAATTTAAGGACTGAGATTGTGACACTATGGGGGATTCTAAAATGAACAAAATGGCTCGCATTAGACTCCATCAAGATTGTTGGGGACTCCAAATCGATCATTGATTGAGTGTTGTGTTAGAAATCCCTCGAAATTCCCCTCCTACATCACTAGATGGACCATATCTTGTAAGACCAATAGTTATTACATAAATGTTTAGCATGGAGTTCACCTTTTGGATGGAAAATGTTGAAATTTGTTCCAGGACTCAGGCCTAGAATGACCATGGCATTCTCAACAAAAAAAGACAAATTCACTATGAATTGATTCAAACAATATGCTTAACATCAAAAAATCCAATGATATTTTGCGATGTGATTATATTACAATTCAACTTAATATATTTATATAAAAAATTATTTAATGTTAATAAATCAATGTGATTTTTTTGTTTGGTGCGGTGCAATACACACTAATATTTGGCTCTAGAGCTTCTTCTTTCTCCAGAATAAAAAAAAGCTACTTCTTCGTATTAAAATATTTAAAAAAATAGTACATGTTCTCTGTATATCTTTTGGATTTCCCATATTCTATGTATATTGAATCTTAATATAACGTTGCCCAATTTACTACCTACCTATCTACTGATACTAATTGTAACTAAACATTCTCCATAGTGAAATCATTTCAAAATTGGAGTCCTCTATTTTATAAACCCCATACATATATAGCCACAAAACTTTACTTATTCTCCTATAGGTTCCCAAAATTGATACATTTTCTTATATGAGTAGTTAATGTTACATTCATTGATGATTTTCCCCTTTTCAAAGGCTGAAAAGAAGAATTTACCTATTCCATTTTCTAGCGCTCTCTTAGATACCATATTAGAGATCCAGTTTTCTTCTCTGTATATGTGATCAAAATTAATATATTGGAAGATGCTTACCAGAATTCTGATATGACTTGTATAGTTTTTGAGGATTGGAGGATTGAAACTAGTGTTGTCCCACACCCATTCTATGATGCCTTTAGCATCTTTGAAAATATGAATAAGATAAATCCTTAACTATTTTGTCGCAATGAGAACACCCCATAAAGAAATGACCTATGCCTTACTATTTGTACCTTGTCTGCCTTCCCATGAAAAATGAAACAACTTTCCTGGGTTGATGATAATGACATCCCCACATCCACATTGCCTCCCTTTGCATATTCCATCAAAGAAACCCACTAGATAACTATCCTATAAATTTGTGTACTTGATTTTACTATCACCTTTGGTCTTATTTCCCTGTCCCATATCTTTATATAAATATAGTATCTTGTTTATGTCATTCTAGACCAAAGCTATTTTCTGATAAAAATGGTTTCATTTCTACTACCCCAAATAGTCCATAAAATGAAGAGAGGGAGGGACCTAAATTTTTTTTATACTAATAACCACCTTTTCATGTATGTAACTAGTGAGCCATTACATTTTATAGGTTTGATATTAAACATATCCAAAGTCTCTTCCCATAAAGCCACCACATACAAACATTTAAAAAATAAATGTTCAGTATTATCTAACCTGTGCATACAAAAAACACAAATTCCCAATTCATTTATTCCACGTATTTGAAGGTTATACCAAGCCATGATTATTTCATTTATCACAAGCTAACAAAATTCTTTTATTTTTAATGGAATGTCCCATTTTTAAATAACCTAAATCCAATTTTTATATGTAAAATGTTGCGCTTTTCAAGGAATTTTTGGGTATATTTCTTTAACCTTTAGGATTTCTTTGCAAATATTCCCACTCCAACTCATTTTCTCCTGCTGTTCCTGTAGGGTGATACCTGTTGTTCTAAAATGAGATAAATAAGCCTCCCGTTCATGTATATGATCCTTCAGTAAACCTAGTTCCTTTGCCCCTCTCCATGCTTGTTTATCGATGCTATCATTGTGTGATGAAAAAACTTGTTGCAATTTGTGGATGCCTTTATTGTGAATGAAGTCTAGTAGTTAGATGAATAATGTGTACCCTCCACTCATTCCCACCAATGCATCCAACCTTATCTCAATCCTAACTATGTCTCAAATCTCCCCTCCAACCTCCTAATGAATAAATCCCAACAACCATGGAAGTGTTTTCATCATACTTCTCCATATGAAGAATTTATTTGATTTACTTTTGGCCCCATTTCCTATCTAAGTCATGAAAAACTGGCCATACATATATTTATCCTTTATTATTATTGTCATTCCCTTTTTTAGCCCTCCACATATTCTTTATGATTAACGCATTATTGAAACTAGACATGTCGATGATACACCAACCTCCTTCCTCAATAGGTTGTGCTATTGCATCCCTCTTTATCAAATGGTACTTACCTTTTACCTGTAGCCCAACCCATATAAAATGACCCATCATAGATCTTAAGATAAAGCTTTCTCAATATTGACTCGGACTGTCTCATAGATCGTTTTGTTGTACGTTATATTATAATTATTTTTACAGTCTATAAAAATACTAGACGATCCACAAACCATGTGAAGGTTTCATAGTGTTGCACCTATATTTCTTTTTTCCAACAGGAAAAAAACTAAATGTCTTCATTAAAATGGTGTTTAATACAGCAAAGGAGGATGCATATTCTCATTAGAAGGAAAACATATGGCCATGTTTGGAGCAAAAACAAACATAATCTCTAGAATACACAACGAGTCCAACAATTATGAAGTACATCTCAAAATTCTAGCACAGCCTAAAACAGAGGATGCAAACAAAATTGGTAGAATGACAAAAAAAACACCAAAAAAATTTCCAAATCATAGATCAAGAAAGCCATCTATGCAGACTGGTCCCTACAACAACATCTAAAAAAACATCTTACCAAAAAAGAGGTGCACTCCACCTTTAGATAGGGAATCCACCTCCCCATTTTGTTCCCTGAACACATTAACAAAAGAGATGTCTCTGAATTAAGGAATGATCTACAAGATATGCTGAAGCGGATTCAGTAAAATGCTTACGCGTGCTTTGTACGTTGAACTATATACACCATAACAAGTTACGTAGTGATTCCAAAAATATAAAATACACGTAGCAACACTATGAGAAAATTTAATTTTTTTTTTTAGAAAAAAAAAGGCTTCATTTTTTTCATTAATAAAAATATTAAGTACATATTCAACATTTTCTGGATGTTATTGGTGAATCTGAGTTCCCTGTTGCCTTGTCTCTATTTTTTTACAGAAATACAAACCTACGGATAAGTGTGCTTTCCCTTAGTGGGTGGTTCACTTAGAACAACATAAAGAAATATATATGATCTTTTCCTTAACACTAATAGATAAAGGGAGAGAAACCTACTTTTAATCTGTTCTCTTTCCCTCGCCTCCCTTCGTCGCTTTCACTGCTCTCAATCCAACTTAACTTGCTTGATTGATACCTTCCATGGTAAACAGAAGACATAAAACAACATAAAGGCAATATGATCTATTAAAATTAAACAAATTGAATTGATTAAACTCATTAATACACATAAAATCATTGAAACATGCATTAGGAAAGGAACAAATTTCTTTATTATGAAGTAGAAGGAAGAGTACAACTAGTTGATCAATTCTCCATCACTCATCTAGTTTGAGTCCCATCCTCATCACATCCAGCGTCAAAAATCTAGCAGAATCACATTACATGCAAATACCTTCAAGAGTTGATATCCATCCAACATAATTCTACTTAACACAAATTATTTCTCCCTTGTGCACTATGTTTAGTGCTCTATTTATAAGTAGATGAAGGTAGTTTGAAATAAATGAATCATTGAATGGCTTTTCTAAAAATGGATGAAGATGTTTCCTTGCTCATGGGAATAGGAGGATAACAGGTTTAATGACTTCATGGATTCCAAATTCGAGGATATCAGATGAGGTGAGAACTGGAACAACTTCTAGAAGTCACTAGAAGTTGGGGAGATTCCTAGAATCCAATGAACAATTTTCTCCTAGTCAACCAAAGCACTCTAATGTGGGCCTAGATCCTCTGCAACGTAGCCTTACATGGGATTTGATGCTCTACAAAGAAATTACAGCTGTCGAGGGGCATGGAAAATTTTAGGGGCTAATATTCGTAGGTGGGATAATTTTCCATGATTTTTCCGAAAAAAATATTCGCCAATTTCCATTTTTTCTAAAAATGATTCGCCCAAATTTTACAATATAAAATTATTTTACCTAAAAAATAGCCAACATTATATAGATACTATATATAAAATCATTATAAATTTGAATAATTTTATAAATATATAATTAAATATTTTATAATTTACATACTAGGGACTAGTGAGATTCACTAATGTTTTAAGCTTCATGATAATTTTGCATCCTTAAAATTTTCCTTGTCTAGGGGTGTCTTGGTGGCTTGATAGGGCACTTCAACTGGCATCTAAGTAATGAAACTTTCATGAAGGAAGACCATCAATGTGATGAATTGTTTAGGGCATGTAGCAACCATAAAGTATGATAGACCCTAATGAATATTGATCTGTGTTTTTGGATGATGCCCAAATAGACCTGTAACAGTTTCCCCCGAAAGCATGAAGTCAAAAATGAAATGTTGAATTATTTTCTTTACGACATGATGAGAAGGGACTGAAGCGAACAATGAGCAACATCAATTACAATACATTACATCATGATATCTTCTAATCTTGTACATGAATTGTTGAGGGAGGCATATCCCATACTCAACACATAAACTATCATAACATCATAAAGTCATCTATAGATATAGACCCGTGATAGGATGACTATCTGAATAATGACCATCGTACTGATTATTTGGTCCTTCTCCTGAAATCGCAACCCGAATGGATGAAACTATATCCGGGGTCTTCTATCTCGTTCACTCGATCACTTAAAGTATGAGTCTAACCACATGAATATGTGATCTAATTTCGAACATTGGAAGGCACTGTTTGATTACTAGCCAATGATGTGAGTCATTAACAGACACGAGAGAAAACATTGTTGATGATAATGGCTCTCAAGGTACTGCAGTACATTTTGCATAGTGTGAATAGATGATTTAATGTCAAACACCATACAAAGTCTTTCGGTCGAAGGCCTGTGATGTCAACCTGATGTTGAAAGCGAGAAACCTGTCGTTGATGTAAGCAAGCTCCAAGGTACTAAAAGTTTGTTTCTAAGTCAACTTCCTAGATGATGAGCTAATGTCGATAGGAAGTGACTCATCGCACGAGGGCATTCATACTTCCCTCATCAAAAACATGAAACAGGAGTAATTATTTTGAAGAAATAATGTGACTGATGAAGCAATGTCAGGGATAATGGTCATGAAATGAAGGTTTATGAGTATTGCAAAGGATGAGTAATAACTGAGTGACTTCTCTTGAACATATCGGCGACACTGAATGAATTGGCAGCATTTGACCCAAAACTGAAGTGATGGATGGTATGATAGACCATAGGTATGACATACGATAGGTTTGATATACCGTAGGTATGATAGATCGTCAAACATATTACCCAACCTAAAAATAATAGAGATGAAGTGAATAAGTGTCATGTTCAAGAGCGAATTGATACCATAAAGTGTTTTATCCCTTTCCAATTTTCCCCAGTGATTTCTGACCAGTACATCTTTATTTTTTAACAAGCTTGAGGAGGATAACATTTGCTTGATGTATAATTCCACCCTTTGGGTGAATCCATCACTATTTTATGCTTTAACGAGCCTAGTGAAGGTGAAACTCAACCTTGTCATGATGGACAAGTCTGTCACTATTTGATTCTTTAACGAGTCTAACGACAATGGGAACTTGGTCCTTTTTCATATTTAGAGAGTTTGAAAAAGGGACTAAAAGAAAAGTCCACAATATTTTTTTCGTATAATAGTCCCTCAGATCCAAAAAAGTGTAAAATAATACCTAAGAGAACCTCCTAGCCATGTTCGACTAGGGTTTCATGTCATTTAAATTCCTTTAACGAGATCGAAAGGACAAGCGCTTGGAAATATTTTCATATTTATAGAGTCTAAAAGGATCTGAAAGAGAACTCCAGGGCGGTTCCTTTTTCGCATTTAACAAAGCTTGAAAAAGAGCTAAAAGTGTGTTTTGAATTATTTTTTCATGTTTAACAAAGCTTGAAAAAAAAGGATAAAAGTATGCTCTGAATTCCTTTTTCATGTTTAACAAAGCTCAAAAAAAGAGGATAAATTTATGCTTTGAATTCATTTTTCATGTTTAACAAAGCTCTAAAAAGAGATAAAACTATACTTTGTGGTCAATATCGCATTTCATGATCATGCACGACTAACTCACTATAATCAGCTACAAACCTACTCAAAGAAACATCAAATTGATTAACAATACCTATTTAAAATACTAAAAATCGGTAAAAACCATAGTCGATTAATTAAATATTCATAAATTAATCAAAAAAACTATTAAATTAAGAAATTACCAAGTCATTTTTACCATTTGGATTTTAGTGTTGTGAGCCTGTTTTATGCTCGAATTTCAACAACTGATTGCGATAGATTATGTGGATAAATTCTCATGCCGTCTGGACCAGGTAGAATATCTTACCCTCCTCTTTCTATTGAATGCATTATTTTTCAGTTTCATGCACATTTTTTAGGGTTTTGGGGCCCCTAGGGTAAATATACAACTACATAGGTCTATCTCACCCTTGAATGTCGAAAAGTGCGTTGCAGAGAGGTTGGAAAGAGGCCTAGTTCCTTTGCAATGCTTTGTCTCTCACTCATGGGTGTGTTGGGCACAATTCAAAAAGTAGTATCTTTATTTCTGCCTAAAATATTCCCATTTTTTTTCATGAAATGGATCCTAACTTAGCCTATGGTTTGATTTCAGACTTTCATCAAATCAGAATGTCTATTACATGGCAAGAAAGAGAACATGAGGAATAGGATCTGGTTGCCCTAAATTATCCTCTCACTGTGAGAGCCCTCAGAGATTGTGGGTTGCTCAAGTACTTGCGACTATCAGGGATGAGGCAGCACATGGAACTATTGTAGTTCTTGATCCGTTTATGGGAACCGACAATTTAGGTATTTCACATTGTGGAAAAACTTCACCCAATATTGGTCGATGAAATTTACTTTCTTACAGGTTTGTCGAGACATGGTACCCCCATTTCACTTGTGGGCTTTGCGTGTGGTGGTGAAAATGTGAGGTACTACATCTGACAGTTTGGTCGACCAAGAACTAAGCCTACTAAATATGGAAAGATAAATATCAAATATGTGCATGATATGCCTTTGTGCACCCTCCTATTCACTATCGCAAAACTAGCTGGTAGCATGAAATTACATGTCACGAATAGATTATACATGCAGTATGCACTTAAGTGTCTTTATCCAACTGTGTTCAACTCGGTTGAAGCAATATTCCTTCACATGAAAGAAAAGCAGACCAAGGTAAGAAGTGGTAAGACCAAAATTTTTAGTTATGGGTCTAGTTTGATCACTTTTGTTTTGGAGTGAGTTCCATTGATGTAGCCACAACATGTGACATTGGGATAATCTTATCCTAGAGATCCACGGATGCAGTGGTGGGTTGAGCGGATGGCTAGACATGTTGGTCAGTCATCGATCTCATTTTCCACTACATTATCCAATTAGATCTGAAGACATAATATCTTCATTGAGGAGCATCAATATGCAGGGATGGATTTATGCGGAGATCTAGATTTGATTTTACCAGTCGGCGCTCAATGGGGTGCTATAGGTAAAATGTTGACCATAATTGTTGTTTTTTGGGTTTTTTTTACATATTTTTATGTTTTTTTTATGTTTCCAAGACTAAACTATAAATGTTTTATGTATGCAGATGTAGGTACTATTCAACCAGTGGTTTGTGCACATCAGGAAGGAGACCAGTAGAGAGGACTATCGGAAGAGCAGTCCTATAGGATTTGGATTTAGCGGAGACTCTTGCTGAGTTGCAGAAACATGCGGAGGGATTGAACCTTGGGATACTGGATGTTCAAATCGAGGAGTTATGTATGAGGCTGCAGTGTCATACCATTGGTGTGCCCAGCCGTTGGATGAGGCTGTTGGGCATGATAGCCCAAGCAATGACCTGTTATCATGAGCATCACTAGTTTTACTTAGATTATGCTAGTCTATATATATTTTGAGGTAAGATGACCAACGTGTTTTGGACACAATTTTGTAAAAAAAACTCGATATAAATCTATTTTACTTTCATTTTTTTCCTATGATTATGTGCAATCCTATTCAATTGTATGATGTGAATTGAAAATTTATCTTTACATATGTTCCAAATGTCTATTTAACACATAGTTGGCTAGTGAATCAACCAAAGTGTTAAATTTTCTGGAAATATGTTGATATTCAATGTAATCAAAATGTATTTCCAAATTGCAAACTCTAAGGAACATGCGATGAGTTGCTGGATCTTGGATAGTATAGATGCCAGTAAGTTGTAGTATGACAAGTTGTGAGTCCAGCCTAATGATTATGCGGCGAATGCCAAGGGGAATGGCATCAGAGAATAGTTCAATCAACCCTCTATACTCATCTTTATTATTGGTCGATCGACCGATACAAATCCCTTGGAAACTCACTAACTTGCCACTTGGAGCAAAGATGGCCTATGCTGCAGAGGATAAAGTTTGAGTACCATGACTAGCACCATCATCATATCCAACAAATGGTTCTAAAGATTCTGACATCTGCAAAAAATGCATAGCCGATTACTAACCACTTGAAAAACCCTAAAAGGTACACTGCTACACACACACAATCAAAGCATATAATATCATGTTTACTACGCAAAATCAGGCATAGTAACGTTTAAGGTACAACCCATTTTGAGGATGCAACAATGGAATCCCATCATAATCAACCAACCTGTAGGCACCCTTAGCCAAAATGCACTTGACAATGTAGGGGTTGTGTCATAATGGTTCAAATTTCCCTGTTCCTATCTTATTAGCTTCCTAATCATAGAGAAAGACCAAATCTCCTTCTGAGAAGGTGCAAGGCTTAACATTACGGTCATATTGCGCCTTAATTCATCTCTTATGCGCTTCGTTGGAAAATGAATCTTCACGACTCATTTAATCTATATGGGTGAGATATAAAAGGCGTGCCTCTTCTAAATAAGTGTTAGGTAGTAGGTCAATCGCGAGTTTCAATGATGGTATTTCACATTATATTGGTAAGATAGCTTCAAGACCATAACCAACTGAAAGGGAGTAAATCTAGTCGCATTTCTCACCAAGGTTTTATATGCCCACAAATCCGACTACAAGATCAAATTCTAGTTTCATTTATGAACCCCAAACATGAGTTGAAGCATACGCTTAATAATCTTGTTGATAGCTTCAACTTGTCCATTATCTTGCAAATAATAGGGGGTAGAACTATCATGCGACATTCCTTACTTGGCAATCAACTCATCCATCATGTGATTGTGAAAATGTTTTCCATGATCTGTGACTATAGCTTGTGGTACACCAAACTGTGAAACCACATGGTTAAAAAAGAACAATGCAGTTGTTTGTCCCGTGTTGTTGAACGCAGGCATCGCCTCGACCCACTTGGTAAAATAGTCAACAATGACAATAATATACCCATGCCCCCTGGCCGAGCGGGGGTTACATGTCATGAAATCAATGCCCCATTTTTCAAATGGTCCAACAACAATGACAGGATGCATTGGTGCTGGTGGCAGGTGGTTTTTACGTTCAAGTATTTGGCAAACATGACAACTTCTAATCGTGATAATGCAATCGAAAAATATGGTAGGCCAGAAGTAACCGGCGCGGAGAATCTTCTAGGTAGTGGTATAGCCAAAAAATTTCCACCACATGCTCCAGAATGGAAATCATTTAGAAATTTTTTGGCTTCCTCATGTGTGAGCCACCCATGTAAAATTGTATCGACACCATGACGATCAAATAATCTTTGTCTTGGTATCGAATATGTCGTTGTTGCGAGTGAGAGGTATTAGGCTGAAAATTTTTGGTCTAGATATAGATGATGAAATCTCCATACCACGGGTTAGATGACCCGTTTGGAAACAAAGACTTATTCAGAATTGATGGTTTCGTAGTAGGATTGGTACTACATGAAGGAAGGTAACAAGTAAGCTTAGCAAACACCAAAGACTTCTTTGACTTGGATTTTATGAATTCCAAATCAAACTCCTACAAAATGACAATCCATTTTGAATATCCCCCCCCCCTAGAAATTGATGTGACAGAATGTATGTCATGGAGCTGCAATTCGAAATGACAATGGTCTTTCGGAGCAGGATATTATGGCAAAACCTTTGTAAAACTTGACCGACTTCCAAAGCAAGATTCTCAATGTATGTGTACTTAATTTCCATATCATTGAGATTACGACTCAAATAATATATTGGATGTTCAATCCCATCTTCTTCTTGGACTAAAACCATAGCGATGATTGTATCGATAGTGGCGAGATACATGAAATAGTCACTTTGATAATTTGGGTATAGATTAACGATGCTCGGATCAGGGAATTTTTAAGAACACCAAAGGAAGCTTGCACAACCTCATCCTAATGGAAGGGTACCCCCTTTTTCAAGAGTCGAGTAAATCCTTTAGCCATTTTAGCATAGTTAGGAATGAACCTCCTTAGAAAGTTAGCCTTCCCTTGGAGTCGATGTAGATTGGAAGGAGCAAACAAATAAGGAATAGGTTGCACCTTCAATGGGTCTAGCCAAATTCTATCTTTCGACACGAAAAATCAAATAAAATTACTAGAACCAACACCAAACACACATTTGTACGGATTGAGGCATATTTTATAGTGATGGCATTGTAAAAATATTGCTCTCAGATATCGTGGGTGGTCAACCCGTTTCCGTGAATGTGCAGGTAACTCATCGAGATATGGTTGGACTACGTGCTTGATGTTATGAAAATCATAATTCATTTCCATCTAGAATGTGGCCCGAGCATTCTTTAAACCAAAAGGGAGTTTACGATAGGCAAATTTTCCCCAGGGACAGATAAAAGTTGTTTTATATTGGTCCTTTGGGAAAATATTAATTTGATAGTAACCAGAGAATCCATCCATGAAAGAAAATATTTCACATCTAATACATTCATAAATAATTTGGTTGATAAAGGGAGTTGGATAGTTGTCTTTTAGACAAGCATGATTAACATCTCGATAGTCGACACACACTCTAATTTTCCCCTATTTATTCATGACAGTAACAATGTTATATACCCAATTCGTAAGTGAAACAGGGTAAATGAATCCAACATGCAAAATATTTTCAACCTCTGCTTTAATGGCAACACCTTTTTTTGGGTGAATATGATGCAGGTGTTTTCGCAGTAGCTTAACATTAGGATAGATTTTAATCTCATGTTCATCAATGTTGGAGTCGATACCTGGAATCTCCTCATATGACCAAGAAAATAGATCTTGGAATTCACGAAAAAGAGCGCACTAATATAGAAATCATATCTTTGATATTTTATGGGTTTTGCTCAGAATCGATGGCATGGATAGGAATAGAATTCATCAAGAACTCAACAATAATAGGATGATATAGTTCTGATGGATTATCTTCACTGTAATATGGAAGATGGGATCGTTGATGTGATGATTCCCAACGTTCTTCTCCTTGCATCATGGATTCCACAATGCTCTCATCAGTCGAGAATACAAGTGAAAATGGGTCAGAAGAAGTACCAAAATCCGAAGAACGATCAATTCAAACGGTCAACGAAAATGGATTTGGATTTGCCACATAAGCCATGAAAATTGATTTCTATGCTAGCTCAACTGGACTTAGCGGCATGATGTTGCCCAACCTAACTACTTAAGAATCATTGGGTATCTTCCTTAAGTTAGATGAAGTGGAAGATATAACGTTGCAGGTCTCTATATGTGCAATTTATGTCGATGTTGTAGGCGATGGTAATGAAAAGGTGCCCATTAGGGAAGGATCCTTAAAGACTCATACACCAATGTTCTAAACATAAGTTGGGGGTTTGTGAAATAATGGAATGCTTCCACTTTCTTGGGAACCATAGACGAAGAACGATATTTGATCAATGGATGTGATACTTCCTTTATGGGGGAAGATGATCATATGGAAATAAGTAGATACTACCACATCCATAGCGTAAACCCATGGTCTTCCAAGTAATATGTTATAGTCGAGGGTTCCGTCAATGACCTTAGCTTCAACAGTAATCGATTTTTCCCTTAGTTCTACTTGTAGGTTATTAAGAATTCCACAAGGCTTATATGTATGACCATCAAAAGCTTTCAACGTCGTAGGTGATTGTCACAAAGTCGACGAACCAAGTGACTTCCAACATCTCATTGACATGATACAAGTAGATGTGCCTTCATCAATGACAGTTCAATGAATGAGGTGATTCAGAGCATGTATTTGAATCAAGAATGCTAACTCTGCTAGTAATTTTGGCACATAGTCCGTGTGATTAAAGACTACAATATTTGAATCTGTTGGATCTATTGCACCGATTGCGGACAAAAAAGCCTTCTTCTGGGAGAGACAATTCTGAAGTACCTCAAGCATCGACATGGCATAAGGTGACTATGCCAAATCTTCTACTACATTATAATTTTGAGTTGCACGAGCTTGAGGGTTGAATGTTGATTTGCGAACTACCCCCTTCAGTGGTTTTATTGTTAACTCTCGAAGGATAGGTGGTAGAGCCGAGTTATATAACGTCAAAATTGAAGTGGTAGGTTGATCTCTAGCTTGACCATTGGATGACGACAACGGGTTACTGTAATATTTACTTTGTTTCAACACCAAAACATTAGTTTTGGGCTTTGTAATGGATAACATAATCACTTGCGAACTAGAAGAAAGATCCATTGCAACCAAATGTGTTTCCGGGTTCGAAAATGGATTTGTCAACATCGCAGATGCAGTATAAGTCTTAACAAGCTTTAGGACTTCTGAATAGAAAGGACAATCTCGCGTAAAATTATCCACATTACATATCAAGCAAGGGTAACGAGATTTCTGAAAATAAATGCATGAATCAGATGATTTTTCGTGCAAGGGTGAATTTGATTTCTTCTTGTGTTTCCCCTTCTTCTTATTTCCTGGTTTCTTATCACTTTTTCCTTTGTCAGATGACACAACATGGATTTTAGAACAAGGCACAGGATCAAATGTAGTAGGGTTTTGATTTGAAGCATCAGGTGTAGGACTAGATAGTCGACTTGCTACTAGAGTGCTAGTAGAGCCAATCACACCATCGGCGACATGAATGTCCTGACCAGATGGAGCAGGAGGAACAATAAAATTTGGTTGCGGCGCATTAGGAATATTTTCGTAGAGCATTCCAGACTTAGTGTAAATCAGATCCAGATATTGGGCATGAGCAATGATTTTATCTTCATTGAAAACACCACCTTTGGCCAGATCCTCGGTGATAGATGGCAACAAGGACTTAATAAACCACTCATCTAAAAGTTTATCAGGAACAAATATTTTAACCATTCGACAATGACGACGCCACCCATGTATATGATTGGATATATGAGTAGAAATGGTCTATTTTAAGATGGTCAAAACTTATGTTCCATTTTCGTATTTGATGGGTTAAAAAGGTAGTGGCTAAAGCTGTAAAGTTATCAAACAAAGCTCGTGGTAATTCAATGTACCCACTGTAGGTTGGACCAGTGAGATCATCCCCTTATACTTTTCGTACTAGAACACCGCCCAATATATCCGAAAGTACATGGACGAGCTCTGATATAATTATGTACGTGGAATGAGGTATTACACTCGAAATGAATCATAGTCAATTAATGACAGCTTCTATGTTTAACGACGCCAAAACACATTTCTTTCCTATACCTCTAAATTTTATCGTTAATGTTACAACACTTCCTTGGGTAAATTTAGATAAATCTTATCTTGATCTTGATTATCAGTTTGTCTTTCAGGTTCACCGTGAGATGTATTGAACATTCCTAGAATGCAATTAGAATTATAAGCATTCATTTCAAATTGATTTTCGAAAATGAAAATCTAGCTAGTAGGTACAGAGTAATCAGATAATTTGCAAACATCAATGAGCACATTTAAATGGAATTTTTCCCTAAACTATTCCTCAAGTAGCACTCACAATCCCTAATTATAAATGCATGTTTTTATTTTTAGTTTAATTTAAGTTTAGATGAATGAGAAAGAAACTAATGCACAAAAAATCACTCAAAACTGTCAAGAGAAACGAAGGCTGAAATGAAAATTCCGCTTTTCAAAAATAATGAATTCATTAAATGTAATTTTTTTCTTTGGAACTATTCATAATGATAAATAAAACACAAAAAAACATTGATCAAATAAATCCAAAGTGAGGCAAGAAGAGTAAAGGAAAACTGGTCTCTGGAAGTATTCAGACCTCAAATATTCAGCAAGAAAACACTGGCATGAATTGGCAAAAGCCAAAACATATAGATTTTGGTTGGTCACATGGGCAACACACCCCTGAGTGGGAGATAGTGCGTTGCAGATAACTGTCCCTAAGCCAGCAGTGCTATGCAGAGCACTATGTCAAGACCAATAGTACATTGCTTCAAGAGGACTCTCTGAAAAGGCAAGAAATCACACTACTTTTTCCTGGACACATTTAAATGACTGAAAATAATTAGGTAAAGTCTACTAGAAGTTGATGGACAAGGAAAAATCCACTAGGGACGATCCTTTGTTCCCCAGTATGGTCGCCAATTTTTTGTACGGAAATACAAATATATGGATAAGTATGCTTTCCTTAAGCGGGTGCACTTAAAACAATAGAAAGAAAAATATTTGATCTTTTCCTTAACGTGAATAGATAAAGGGAGAGAAACCTTCTTGTAATCTGTTCGCTTTCCCTCGCTTCCCTTCGTCACTTTCGTCGCTCTTAATCCAAATTAAATCGCTTGATTGATACATGCCATGGAAAACAAAAGAAAGAAAACAACATAAAGGCAATACGATCTATTCAAATAAAACAAATTGAATTGATTAAACTCATTAATAAACATATAACATCATTGACACGTGCATTAGGAAAGGAATAATTGTCTTTATTATGAAGTAGAAGGAAGAGTACAACCAACTGATCAATTTGTCATCACTCATCCAGTTTGTGTCCCATTCTCATCATATCCAACATTAACAATCCATCAACATCACAGTACATGCACATACCTTCAAGAGTTGATATCCAACCAGCATAACTCTACTCAACACAAATTATTGCTCCATTTTTCACTATGTTCAGTGCTTTATTTATAAGCAGATGGAGGTAGTTTGAAATAAATGAATCAATGAATGGATTTCCTAAAAATGGATGAAGAGGTTTCCTTGTTCATGGGAATAGGAGGATAAGAGGTTTAATAACTTCATGTGTTCCAAATTTGAGGCTATCAGATGAGGTGAGAGCTAGAACAACTTCTAGAAGTCACTGGAAGTCGGGGAGATTCCCAAAATCCAATGAAAAATTCACTCCCAGATGACCAATGCACTCCAAAGTGGGCATAGATCCTCTACAACGCAGCCTTGCATGGGAGTAGATGCTCTATAAAGAAGTTATAGTTGTCTAGGGGTGCATTGATGGCTTGATAGGGCACTTCAACTAGCATTTAAGCAGTGAAACTTTCATGAAGGAAGACCATCAATATGATGACTTGTTTAGGGCATGTAGCAACCAATTTAGAGTATGATAGACCCTAATGAATACTGATTTGTGCTTTGGGATGATAATAAATCTGGCCCTATAATATTCATATATATACATTTAATATTCAAAAAAGAAAGTTAGTAGTAATGATACCGTCTTAACATGTCTCCACAGCTTCAATTCAGTATTTTTTTGAGTTACATTAGGTTTTATAAAATAAAACAACTCAGATAGAAACTACCTTTTCTTGGTGATGTATGTCTATCGATCTATCCTATATCTGTTGTATTCTTCATCAGAAATAAAAGGAGCACCAAAAAACTATGTATATAGAAAAGGACTATAGAAGAAAAGAGCACATTGGTGAGGGGCGAAAATGGTCACCATAAGCTCATTGGTGAGGGTCAAAAGAGTCTTTGTCACCAAAAAATGGACGTAACCAAAGGTGGCGTCACTGAAAGTATAGGCATTGCGGTGACATTCAAGGTCCGTCACTAATAATGATTTATAGTGACGGATTTGTGATCAACATTGAGAGAAATGGTGATGATGGTGAGCCCGCCATCAGTAAAAATTGAACATCAGCCAAAGGTGGCGTCACCAAAAGTATAAAGGTGTGAGAATTCATACTGAAGGTCATAATATTAATTTAATGAAAACCTTTATCCGCCTACCACATTTCATATGAACAACAACGATTTTTTGTGATGGACCTTTCATGGCCGTCACTATTGGTGCATATATATGGCGACGTTCATTGACAGTCACCATAAACTCATTGGTGACATCAAGGTCCGTCACAAATAATGACTATAATGACAAACAGTGACCCTCACCATTTCATATCAACAACAACAATTTATGGTGATGGACCTTTAATGGTCGTCACTATTGATGCGTATATATGGTGGCGTTCGTTGACCGTCACCATTTCATATTTTGGTGAGGGTCGAAAAATGTCACCATAAGCTCATTGGTGATGGTCAAAAGAGCATCCATCACCAAAAACTGATCTTCGTCATTCCCTATGAATATCAGGGCATGATGGAATCGAACCACCAACCTCTTGCTTGTAAAGCAGGCGCTCTTCCATTGAGCTAGCACCCTTTAAAGAATTAGACTTTAAACTAGCAATTTCCCCTAAAGGTGCAAAGATACACCAAATGAATAAGAACTAGGAAAACTGAAAGAATTCAGTGTCCTTGCTCCTATTTTTATTCTACGACACTCTACAATGTATGATCTTGATCTTTGACGTATTTGTGCCAAGTGGTTATAATTTAATAGTAAATATTATATTCAGATAAAATTAATGAATAACTGAGAAGGCCTTATGGGCTAATTTTTAATCCTTAAACCAAAATCTCTTTATTCAAGTCTATGGAACAACTCGTTCAAAGTTCAAATTGAAGTAGATTTTAAATGGAAAGCCTAAAACCAGCTAAGTAGTTTACAAGTTAACATTTTGGATATAACTTCTATTCAATTTATATGACAAGTTATGCCATAACCTTGAAACTAGTCTCTTAGCTAAAAGACTTTCTTAAGTCAACAATGACAAAGAAAGATAGTCATGGCAAGCAAAATTCTATTGTTTTTTCTAATGAGGGTGCATGTAACTTGATAAAGGTTGTATGAGAGTATCAAACCATAAACAGTTTCACTAAAACATGGAAATGATAGTCTTGTTAAGCAACAAAATTTTAGTTGAATATATGAAAATCATCGAGCTAAATGATATAACTAAACTAAAAATAACTGTAAAAAATAAAATTTCCATCATATACCATCTGGTTTGGTTAGTTCTTCAGAAAGAGAAAGTGCAATTGCATGATCCAACTCCTCATCTTGATTCTGTAATGAACCATCCTGAACAAAAATGTCTACATACAACAATCAATGTTATTGTATTGGTAAGTATATAATCTATCAAAGCATGTACTATGTAGGAGAATAACTGGAAAGCACAACTAGAAATTTGAATAACAACATAAAAATATAAAGGAACATGCAATAGGAAAGGAAAAAATCCACAGTTAGAGAAATATGAACAATCCATGAACCTGCTATTATATATTGATATAGATAACGAAATGGAAATCTAGATTTATGAAATTCAAGTATCACACAACAATGTCTCGAACAAATATCAATATGTAAAATAGTATTTTTTACATTTAGATTTACCTTGCATAACCTCAGGAAAAAATTTCCACAGAAATAGTGAATAAACATAAAAACATGGACCTCAGGAGCAATTGTGTAGGGGATAAAATATGAAGGTAAAGCACTAGAGAAGTATTCAAAGAAAATGATGAAAAGCGTATCTAGAAAGAACTGAGAACCCTCTGAAGTAAACCACACATTTATCATCATGACTAGTACACTTGCAAAAAAATATCAGAATAAATTATGAACTATTCCACCAAAAAATAGTGAATTTTTCCACTAAAATACAGTTTCAAATTAAACACTAGCATGACGCTAACTTTGTTAGAGCTAACAAATAGAATATTGAAGTTTAAAATACAATACACCCTGATAAATTAGGGATTACCATGGCATTAGAGGGCACATGCCAAATTACATTGTCATCTCCAAATGCACCCCTACGTAGTGTCGATCTGACACTTTGTGACTTGAACCTTTAAAAGGCTTGCTCAGCCACTTCATCATTCAAGATTTATTGTGAGTATGATGGTACAATGTGACCTGCATGTCCCAAATAACATGAGCCAACAATGAAAACCATAATTAAATTATTAATGCCTTACTAATTTCATCCTTGAAAAGACGAAAAACATGAATCCAAGAAAGAAAATGATAAGGTTCTCGTTAACCAAGTATTATATTTACATATATGGAATAATTTTTTATTGGTTGTTTCAGAATTTAAAGAATTTTACTTGTTCTCTGAAACATATGAAAATACACTAAAATTACCAAGGTCATATTTCAACATAAATCTTGTAGAAAATCAGATTGCAACTCTGAAGATATTATTACAAAAATCTTACAGAAAATCTGATTGCAACTATGAAGATATTATTATAAAACCCTTACAGAAAATCAGATTGCAACTATGAAGATATTATTGCAAAATTCTTGCAGAAAATCAAATTGCAACTATGAATATATGGTTCTAAATTTTAAAAATTATAGTAATAAATTCCATCTTCAACATGACTTAACATTTTATATCATGTTAGACAAATTTTGAGTCAGGGAAAAAGTACAAGGTTCGGAGTTAAATACTTGCATCAAGGACAAGGAGATATCATATACAACTTTCTGAGGTTAGGTTTATCACTAGAGAACATAGACTTGAGTCTTAAACTAGTACTTAATGAGGGAATTCTGGAAATAAATGGGTACAAAATGTGAATTCATCCCTCATGAGTCATGGCAACCCGCAGAAAACTCCTGAGGCTTTACAACCACTGCAGTTGCACCCATCACACTACGTTTTTAGGTTGAATTGTCCACACCTGAGGCTTTGCAAGTTGCATCCACTGTAGCTACACCCATCACACCACCTTTTTAGGTTGAATTGTCCACATGTCCTAATCCACAGAAGATGTAGTTGAATAGTTTCTTGTGCTGAATTACACAGCCTTTGCCCACAACTAACCATAAGTTCTTGTGTGTGACGAGTGCACCATATATGTATCATGGGAGCCACAAAACCTGCAAACACAATTATCCATGAAGTACAGAATGGGGAGGATGTAACTGGCAAGAACAAAGTTTGGACAAATTCTCCCTTGCAATGAAATTCCAGATGTGACTCCTCATGAATGGAGAGCCATTCTTATCAGAATATTCTAAGAGAAACATGTTTTAAAGCTAAATGGATACAATTCATTAACCACCCTGCCATCCTACCATGTCATATCACCTTGAACACCTCGAAACACAGTGAATTCCTTGGTAGAAAAGGCCAAATAGCTAAATAAGTTTGCTCAAAAATGTAAAAACAACATCCATATATGGGAAGAATACACCAATGCCAAACAGGCTTGGGACTAGCAGTTGCCAGCGAGGAGTTTCACACCTTTGGTCAAGATTTTGTTCTCACATTTTTCACCCATGGGGGATAGGAAGGGATTGAAATTATGGCATTGGGAGGTGATGAACCATGTGCATATATTGCTGCTTCTGACATGATTTCTCTTTGTGAGACAATTGTTGGTCAGTACGAAAAATGTATATATTCTTGGAATATGATCCAACTATGAATATGGAAGTGTTTAACTATCTTATTGAGGACATTGTATTTGTGAAAATCTGGAATTCAAATATTTAAAATAACATAATTTATGAGAGTGACAAGGGATGCAAGGGAGAGGTAAGCTAGAAGTCAAATCTGAAATAACACAATTCCAAAATAACTTAGGGTTTATAGTGGCTACACCAAAGATACTCTGACATTGGAGGTTTTTCTCATGGTTATTTTAGATTGTTGGAGAATCTTTGGTGGAGCTAGGGTTTCTCTTGGTTTTCCCTATCTAGGGTTTTTGAAAGCATGGATAATTATATTATAGGTTGTGATTGTGTTCATGGGTTTCATTTATTCTTTATATATATGAAGTTTTTGAGTGAGTGTTCCAAAAAATCCTAACACCTTAAGACAAAAACACATAAATTAAAAATTTATTGAATGAGAGAGAGAGAGAGAGTAGCACTGCTCTTATATCCCTAACCCAAGTATGAATAGGAATATGCACAAGTGCATGATCAACTATAATAACAACTCACTCCTTCCTCTATTTATATGAGAAGTAAAGGGGCTTTACAATAACAAGTGGACTTAGTCCACTACAGGAAAAATTGAAAGACACATTTAGGTCCACCCATGTGAAGCACTCTACTCTATGTGACATGTGTTAGCATCAAAGGTGACAGTGATTAACAAGCAAGCCCTCCATTGCATGAGCACTACTCCCCAAGGTCCAACAATCCTCCAAAGGTCCTAAGCTCCAATACTTCTCCTAGGTCATGTGTCTCCTTAAGGACAATGCATATCCAAGGTATTGTGTCACCTTAAGGACTCCCACACCTACATATCCACTCCCTCAACCCAAGAGTTCACATGTCAAGGGATTTTGTGTGCTCGTGTTGATTTTGGGATGTTTTTATCATGGTGAAATACCCAACTCTACTCCAAGCACACAAAATCCCTTCATGCATCAATAACATGAAGTCACCAAGCTCCATACTAATCCAACACTTCGAGGAAGAATGTCTTTCAAACATCCAAACAAGGTCTAGCAACAAACGGTAAACCACCTCCAATGTCCAAGTCCATCAATGTAAAATTCATGCTATTATTATTTCAAGAATATTTATATTTTATCCAACATGATGACCCACTATGTGCACTATTTGTAGGGAATATTCTGGATTTTTCTGCTTCAACGTGTTGATCCACTATGTGCATTGGTCAACAACTCTATTTATTCAAGGAACTCTTCTAAAGTTCTTTCCAAGTTTCATTTCTCTTTCCTGTCATCAAGCAAATTGGAGCAACTAACTAGGATTCCATTAACTGTCTTCCATCCATTTGTTTCCTAAAAATGTGCCTATTGCTTAAATAAAGTACGAAACCATCATGAAACATGACTATAGACACATAGTTTCAGTAGCTATAATCTGACAATGTTATTGAAAACACTGTTAGATTTGTTTCATAAAAGAGCACCTAGTCCCAAACAATAGAAAATGTTTGTGGAGAATGGCTTGTTTCACTATTGTTGAGCTTGACTGTAAACACTGACAGGTTTTTGAGCCAATAAGTTCCTAGAGAAAAATGGTGATGGTTTCTCTCTAAAACATATGCAGATAAAGATACAATATTCGAGTGGAGGACTTAAGTAGTTTCATGACTACCGCTCGACTTGTAACTGTTTCGTTTTTTGGTCTGATTTATCTTTTATATTTCAGAACTAGTTCTCGAATTTTTGGTTTTCAAATTTCAGTTATAATAGCAGACTTCTGGGTTGGCTCACATAATTAGTATTAGAACCTCAATTAATAGAAAATTCACATCAAATTTTTCGCTACAGTTTAGATTAGTTACTTATGCTCACCAATCTGTTTATCTTTCAAGGAAATCTTGTAAGGAAGATAGAGCAAAGCACAAGTCAGATATATTGTCACCAACATACACATCAACTCAGATATATTGTCACCGAGAGAGAGAGAGTAGCACTGCTCTTACATCCCAACCCCAAGCTTGAAAGGAATATGCACAAGTGCATGATCGACTATAGTAACAACTCACTCCTTCCTCTTTTTATATGAGAGGTAAAGGGGATTTAGTGGACCTAGTCCACTATAATAAAACTTGCAATATACAAGTAGGTCCACCCATGTGAAGCACTCTAATCTATGTGACATGTGTTAGCATCAAAGGTGACAGTGATTAAAAAGCAAGCCCTCCATGGCATGAGCACTGCTCCCCAAGGTCCAACAATCCTCCAAAGGTCCTAAGCTCCAATGCACCTCCAAGGTCATGTGTCTCCTTGAGGGTAATGCATATCCAAGGTAATGTGTCACCTTAAGGACTCCCAAACCTACATATCCACTCCCTCAACCCAAGAGTTCACATGTCATGAGATTTTGTGTGCTCATGTTGATTTTGGAATGTTTTGGTCATGGTGAAATACCAAAATCTACTCAAGTTATCATAAAATCTTTTCTAAAGCACTGAATAACATGAAGTTGTTTCAAGCCTATGCACATCCAAAACTTCGAGGAAGAATGTATTTCAAACATCCAAACAAGGTCTAGCAGCAAATGGTAAACCACCTCCAATGTCCAAGTCCATCAATGTAAAATAAATTCTATTATTATTTCAAGAATATTCATATTTTATCCAACATGATGACCTAACTGAATATTCATATCAATGTCGCTCAACTGAATAAATTAGGATAACATGTTTGATCTACCTAACTACATGACCTATATATATATCGTTCGCTCTGTAACTGCTTCTTCTACCCCTCTTGTCTATGCCTTTTCTTTTTAGCCTACTCGGTCTCGATCTGAAGATGGTTCAATTAGTGCAAATGGTTTTTTTTTTCCACTTCTACCTCTCTGGGGTTTTGGTTTTCCCTTGCTACTGATGCTGGTGACAAATTTGAACCTCCTGTTGCTAGGGACTCCACAACTAAAGGAGCTTAAACCAGTGTTTCCTCTCCTGTGGGTGATACCTTTGGTAAAGAGTGCTCTCCGGCCATTCCCATAAGTAAAGCCTATTAGTATTAGGCACATGGTCTTTTCCCGTAGCTTACCCTCGAGGTTGATCTATGAGCACACAAAGGGGATGTGTGGTCCAAACCTAAGTGCATGGAACTCTCTCCTCGTCCCATGCCTAGTTAAACTCTTTCTGGGTAAAATTATTATGCAATTGGTGCTAAAGGACAGTTCTGACAGAGCTCTGTTAGTTAAAATCTTGCTGGGTAAAATGCTTATTACAACAGGTGGAAAGGACAGTGCTGACATAGCTCTATTAGTTGATCTAGTTCTCTGTACTTCACAATACCCTCCACCTGCACATTTATTCCTGATATCTGGAGATGGAGATTTCTCTAGCATTGTACACCGCTTGCAGATGAAGAACTACAATATTTTAGTTGCAAACAAAGAAACTTCTTCAACTACACTTTGTAATGCTGCAAGAATTATGTGGTAGTGGAATTCACTTGCTAGAGGAAGAGGGCTTCTAGGCAAGCAATTCAATCATCCTCCTGATGGTATTCTGAGTTCCTGGTACAGTGAACCTATTGGCCTTATTGGAGATGCCTTTCAAGATTTAGAGTTTGAAGCCAATAGTAATACAGTACCTTGACGTTCTGAAGGATTTGAAACTGAATCTAATCAAGAATCAGTTTGTAGGCCTCGTCAAATTCCTAAAACAGTGATGGTATAGATAGCAAATATCTTGTATTCATATCCAAAGGGTATCAACATTGCAGAACTGCAGTCAGAAATTGTAAGAAATGATATTGAAGTTGATAAAGATTTTTTTGGGTACCAAAAATTCTCACGTTTTTTTCTTGCAATGCCAAACATTTTAAAATTGGATCGGTGTATTTCAACTGATGGTAAAACTTTGATATATTATGCATATCCAAAATTCACAAAGACTTCTAAAACTAAAGCAAAGTCGGTACCAATTGAGTCAGCTGATGGACTTAAAGAGAAGGATAAAAGAGATGAATAGCTGGAGGCTAGAGGGAAATCCTCAAGTTCATTTCCTAATTAAACTCGGAGGATTATTTTATTGGTGAAGAATCAACCCATTTTGCACAGGAGAAAGTGACAAATGCAGCTACCAGTGGGGGACAGTCTGATGACATTCAGGACCAAACATCCATACGAGAAAATAATGCACTTGATTTGGGAATTAGGAAGACATGTAGCCTCTTTCCAACATCTAAACTATCACAGAGAAATCAATCGAAGTTATAGATAAATCCAAAGAAAATGTTGAGTCAACTTATATGAAGAAAACCATCAAATTGGTTCTATGTTCAAAAAGCAAGCGATTGATCTAACTATGTTGTTGCATTGAAATCAAAACCTATGCAAGAAATATGTATCAGCAAAAAGGAGTAAGAATTTTATTGTATTGTATTCAAATAATTTCAATGGATCACTAGTATTCCTCTAATCCTTAAGCTCTTTTATTATGATTACAAAGAATTGAATGCTATATGATGCTATATTTATGATCTAAACTCATGTATACAAATGATGAATGTATAAAGTTTTGAAGTGTATTTTTCATCAAATGAGGAAAGCCCTTGAAGCTCTTCAATAATCTGGTTGGACATAATCATATTTATCAATAATACGTTGATCAAACGAATATCCACAGTCTCATTATGATATCAGTGTAGCATCAATTCATCGTGATATAATCGTGAGAAAACCCTTGATTTTATAACTTAAATGATACACCCTTGTTTCCCAAATAGATTTATTCCCTAGAGTGATGGGTCTAGCTGACTTGGGCACTGTCATGACTAGGCCACAATGGCATCCAACCTAACAGGTGTTTTAAACCAAACAATACCTACACTGTCTATTAACACACAGGAATATGCATAGAAGACAATACACAGGAACAGTTGCTCACCCTTAAGTTGCCCTTCTTCTTTACAGATCTATTGGCATCAGCAAGGCAGTATTCATGCATAATCCAATTAGTCTTGTTTCCTTTAGGTGCTTTTCCGACATAGAAAACCAGAGCCTTCTTGATTCCAACACGCCTGTTGCTGCCCTTAGCACTGATGGGTTTATCTGCACCTATGGCTTTCCAATATCCTGGGCCAGTAGCCCTGTTGGGGCGAGAACCATTTGGATACTTCCTATCCCTGGGAGTGAAGAAATACCACTCCTTTTCTCCAAATAGTGCCTTTTCTGCAAGAATTGGAACCGTGTACCAGACCAGAGAAAATACAATTTATAATAACTAAAAGAAAATAGGAATGAAAAACAAGCATTTCGTATTGCAGGAACATGACATGGGCATAAATATGAAAGAACACTATAAAAATATGATAGAAGAAAACCCCTGTCCATATGACAGTCCATACCCACAAATAAAAATGAGATGATTCATTTTGAGATTGAAGGTTGCCATATCAAGAAAAGAGACATATCCAAGTATTAGTCCTAAGACATGGAAGGCCATTCATTTGCAAATTTGGGACATTAAAGAATTCATTTTTGAGAGGTATAGAAAACTCGCACACATTTACGTAATGCCCATCTTACACTGGCAAAACCCCAAATTTAACAGATTAGCCTTTACAGGCAGTGTAACCTAAAAAAGACATGTTCAAAAAGAACCAAACTCAACCAAAGTTGTATGTTTAAAAAGGAACAACACCAAGATCACAACTCAAATAACGTCAATGACAAACTCTAATCCCCATGGAAAGTAGTGAATTTACAGTGCAAAATCCTATTGCTCTGGAATTAGTAGTGGATTGAAACAAAAGGGTCCTAGCTTGAGCTGACTAGTCACATCCAAACCTCAATGGAACAAAAATCGAGCAAACTAGATAACCAATATATAGTTAAACAGAAAGAACATCCACCACTCCACTGTCCTATATATAAGGATCTAATATTGGAATAATGAGCTTCTACCCTCCACTTTTTGTCCCTTGATCTTTCTACCCACTTGGATCCCATTATGGAAGTGTATTTATAGCAAGTGAAAGCATGGATTTAAACAAAATGGATTGAAGATTTGAATTGGTCATTCCAGATCTTCAAAGCTATGGAAAGAACAATGATGCCTAATAAGCATATAGAGTTTGCAAGCTCAAATTATAAAAGAAAAAAGTCGCAAGTAACAAGATCAATAGCAACTGCTCTCAACTGACACCATCTACAAATTAGAACCTTCTGTAACAGAGGAAACTTCAAATAAACAACAAACCCAATGAGAAACAGAAAAGCCCAGTCAGAAACACAAAGTCCAATCACAAATAGAAAATCCCAGTCCCTTCTATTATTTTAGCTTGATGGATGTTCTAAATATGTTGCGACATTCTATTCTCCGCATTCTTCTTATATGAGAAACTATTGCACTTTATTTGGGCATTAGGAGATATATAGACCCAAAATAAAAATTGTGAAGGGATAAATAGAAGATACCTGAAGCTCGTTTTATTATCACCTTCTACCAAAGAGCGAAATCAAAAAATGGGAATACTTGTCTATGAGACATTGCCCTTTCATGAAAGCTATAAAAAAATAGATCATTAAGACAGTCCCTAGGCAATCCTTCCAGTCCATCAGGATACTCCTAAATATGTGAGCCACTGCTCTTTCGGAATACCCTTCAAACAATACACCAAGCACAAGAGAGGCCCAAGGCAAATTGTCATGATAAATACTAGAGTTTCTACTTCATGGAACTCCAAGGTCTGTGAAATATTGTACCAACCAAGAGGCTAACCACAAGACAACCTGGGTAAGATATCAAGGAGGATAAAATTTGATGACATTGAAAAGATACATCTTTACTCATTAGAAGTTACATGGCTGCCACTCAAGATTGCACAGGAATCACAATACCAATAGCTACAACTTTCACAAAACTGTGAAAATTTCGGCAGATAATTTTGGAATTGGTATGAAAATGTGAAACAGGGTTTGTGTTAAATTATAATGTGGCTAAGAGGATTAAAAAAGGTGCAATAAGGTTCAATAGCATATTTTTGTAGACCTTTTAATATTATGCCTCCTAAAGTTGAGTCTATTAAGTGTTAATTATTACTATACTTGTTGGATAATTAGACATGGGTAAGTCACCTGCAGCTTCCTCGCATTTCTATACATGTGTTAATAGAGATAGAGGGAAGTTTTTGTAATCATTCAATCTTTAAAAGAATTGGCATGACTCAATTTGGGGAATTGAAGCTAGTATGAACCCCCCTCTTCTCAAACCAGAGAAAAAATCATGGAGGTCAAGGGCGATGGTAAGAAGAGAAAGCTAGACGAGGAAGCCAATTGCACCGCTCTGCAACTCTCGAAGGACGATCTGCACTCACTATTGGAGCCACTGAACAAAGAGCAGTTGATCTCTTTGATGGTCAATGCAGGTTATTCATATCCTGCAATTGCAGAAGAAATTAAAGATGTTGCAAGCAAGGAACCTGCTCATCGGAAGTTGTTTGTGCATGGATTGGCTTGGGAGACTTCTTCACAGACCCTATGTGATGCATTTGAACAGTATGGGGAGATTGAAGAAGGTGTTTTTATTATGGATAAGACATCAAGAAAGTCACGAGGATTTGGCTTTATCACATTTAAGCATATGGATTCTGCTCAAAGGGCATTGAAAGAGCCTAGCAAGACTATTGATGGGAGGATTAATATAAGCAATCTGGCAGTGGCAAGCATAGTTCCTGGTCAAAGTACAGATCAGGCTCAAAGGAAACTTTACATTGGTGGTATTTCATATGACACGGCCAATGATAAGCTTTTAGAAGTTTTTTCCAAATATGGAGAGATAGAAGAAGGTTCGATTGCATATGATAAGAATACCAACAAATCCAAGGGATTTTCATTTGTGACTTTCAATACTATGGAGGCTACAAAGCAAGCTCTTAAAGAACCAAACAAAACCGTTTATGGAAGGACTGTTATTGTGAAACTTGCAGCTGATGGCCAGAAGGAGAAGCTATCATCACAACCTGCAGTATCTCCAAAAATGCAGTCAATTCCACAGATGCAGACAGCTTATGGAACATACTATCCAAGCCTGAACTCATATCATAGGCCAGGGCCATAGGTACTAGCGTCTGCACCACCACCAATTGGTTACTCGGCATATCCGTTAGGCCTTACAGCATATGGATCTCAGCCTCCTCCATATGCAACACAACCTACATATGTAGGAATTTCATCTGCTTCTCAATATGGTGTTCTAAGCTCCACAACACCATACAGCTCAAACCAGTATGCAAAATATGCAACATCACTCCAAGATCCACTACTGGTTCCATCAGGATTGCACACAACAGGTGCTGGATCAGGTCTCGGTCTAGGCTACCCATACTATGGTTCATCTAGAACTGGCTTTTGATTAATCAATTCTTTTACTGAGAAATATGTTCAACAAATCAATGGTAGTTAGTTTGGGATTCTACATGCATTAAAAATTTAACTGGACTATGAAGCTATACTATTGGAGTCCACTTGATAGCAGTATACTCACTATTTTAAATGTCCACTGGGTTGTTGAGACTTTTGATGAATGTCAAGAAAACCAAAGTTGCACACTGTTTGAGCTCAATTTTCTAAAATTCTGTTTCAGTAAGAAGAACTTTGTTATCATATATGTTATCAGTGGAGTTTTCCAACCAATGTACTCTCACTGAGCACTTTTGCTTTTATTTGAATTTAATTTGGTGGCATGCTATTATCTAAAAAAATGAACCGCACCTCCCCCTTTTGCAGAGAGGTATACCTTACCAACTATATGAATATGGGGGTATACGTGGCCATGGACAATTCACAGGAATTCAATATTCATTTAAAAGGTTTTCCAGCTCTAGTTTGATGTGGGAGAAAAGTCCTACATGATAGCGCCATGACTCACCAAACTGAAGTCTAAGGCTCGCTCACAGTCTGAGTTTAGAAGGTACAAAGTTCAAACCAGTCAAGTGACATGTGTCAGCATCAAAGGTGACAGTGATTAACAAGCAAGCCCTCCATATGGGGGTATACATGGCCATGGAAAATTCACAAGCATTTAATATTCATTTAAAAGGTTTTCCACCTCAAGTTTGATGTGGGAGCAAAGTCCTGCATGATAGCGCCATGACTCACCAAACTGAAGTCTAGGGCTCACTCACAGTCTAAGTTTAGAAGGTACAAAGTTCAAACCAGTCAAGTGACATGTGTCATCATCAAAAGTGATAGTGATTAACAAGCAATCCCTCCATGGCATGAGCACTGCTCCCCAAGGCCCAACAATCCTCCAAAGGCCCTAAGCTCCAATGCATCTCCAAGGTCATGTGTCTCCTTATTACTACTGTGCTTTCTATCTATTATTTTCAGTGCCAAAATGTCCACTTGCATTAAAAACTGCATGTCATGTACATAAATAGAAAACCTGAAGGATGATAAGGAAAAGGGGATATCCTATATGCCATGGAACATCATATTCCATACTTATAATGCACCCCAAGGTGTCAAAATTTCATTCCAAGTTGCAAATTTGCATTTCTCAGGTTAAAATTTGTGTTACAACTTACAGCCTGACCTGATTGCACACAACCTCATGCAGATGTACCTATGGAAAAGTCATAAAATACAGTGCTACAGTACTTCTCCCTATGCATATTCCTACACTTCCATAATTCTAATGTACAAATTCAAGTGAGAGTACTAAGTCTACCAAAACAGTTTCACTGATTTACCTGTCTCTTGCTAAGTGCAAGTAGTCTTTAATAGCATGCATGTCCAGGGCTCACTAAAGATCAAAATTGTGATTTTCAAATTTTTGTGCGGTTATTATAACATTATTGATATTTTTACATTGTTATAGTTTCACTTCCAATCCAGGAAGCCACTACTGTGCAAAAATATTGTGAAACTGCCAAATTTCACAACATGACAAATTAGGCTATGGTGCCTTCAAAATTTTATATGCCAGAACATAGAGCACATATCGTGTAATATAGAGGTTTATAGCTAGAATATATTATGGTCTACAACCCTACACAATCAAATTCCCAAGAACAATCTCCAAGTGATAGTTATTAAGCATCAACCATGCAATTTGTTTGGTCTCTAGAAACACACGCAGCCTTCAAATAAATTGCATACTCTGTTCTCATTATAAATCACAATGCCAATTCTTGAAGTCTATGGTCGGTTCAAGCAACCAAACACAAACAAAAGAGGAAGCTTTACATGGAATGAAAGGTCTTTGCAACTATGGCATTACCTCAACAACAAAGCGATCCCAGATCTTGTCACTGTGAGCTTCCATGACTCCCTTTAAAATCATAAACCCCAAGCCTCAAATGATGTCATCCATTTCAAGGAAGAGCCCCTGCTCCTCACAAAGCATCTACAAAATTGGTGAAAACCAACAGAAGATAACATGACAACTTTAAACCATGTCTCAAAATAACAAAATTGAATTATTGAGCGCATATAAAAACCCTGTTAATCTAACAATTTAACTGACCTCTATAAGTGATTCTTGGGGCTAACTCATATTATCCACTATGATAGGGCACCCCATAGTTTGACGACCGAATTCCACTGACCAGCTTGCACCACTTTCCAGGTTACCTTTTGAAAGAAAGCTACCATCCTTATCAAGCACCTACATAGTTTCCAAGGAAATAAACAATTATACTTGAATGGAAAGTTTACAGTCATATTTTCTTTTTTTTAACTATTGGAAGAAACAATTTATTAGTTGGATAAAAACAACCACTGCACAGATGGAAAATACATAAATAAGCACGAGAAGATATGAATTACAATTGTAAATCCCCAGTATATCATAATGTTAATGTAATATTTTAAAGAACTAGCAAACACCAAGAATGGAGATGGAATACCAGTCAGTATTATCTCAAGGACTAGGAGGAAAACACAGAATTATTAGCTTATACAGTCTCTTAAAGCTAAAACCTTTATGAAATAAAATAAGAAATATTAATATTAAAGGCAAATATTGTCCTACAACACTGTTGGCAAAGAAACTGAGATGTGAGAATGAAACTTATGTATTTGTAAATGTTCATCCTGGTTTTTGCTGACCTGCAGGGAGGAAAATGCAGAATGATTAGCTTAACCATGCTTAAGCTAAGGAATCCTCCAATGGACCGTCAAATAATATGCTCAGATTCTTTATGCTCCTAGTTTTCCCTCCCAATAATTGCACTCCTCTATCTCCATAGTTTGTTTTGCAACCCACAGCTGAATAGTTCGTTTTGCAACCAATAGTCGCAGAAGAAGGCTAAAAAATGTCACGTGCCGAAGAAATTTGTATTTTTTGGGTTCTCTTAAATGAGTAATTTCTAGGGCTATGATCCAATAATAATATAGAAAATTCTCATTTCAATCTTAAAAAATATAAAAATTGCAGAAACTTCACACACATCAAATTTTTATGTGTTCAATTTTTTGTATGGACAAGATTAATGGTGCAATCCAAAAACAATAGTCACTGTCGTAGGCAGGGACTAAAAATATATCTACTAAATGGGCCTAAAAATTTTTATAGATAAGAAACAAAGGAATCTCTCTTCATAACCAAATATCAATTTTGGAGTTCTCAAAACAAAAGGTTTAAAAACTTACAGAAAAATTCCAAGAGAATTCTCCAACCCTGTGAAATTTACCTTCTTCATCTTTATCATGAAGGAAATGGGGCTCTGTGATGTGCAATGCCAACTTTGTATTTAGTTCTAGAAAGAAATATACCATATAATGGAACGAATTTTTTTAATGTACTTAGTTATAAAAATCTAGATCATAAATGTATACAATGGCTTTCATATTTATTCGTTTGCAGTGGCTTTCAGATTTATTCGTTTGTTGTGTCATGATTTTGTTCGGACAATTAGGGTGCGAGAAACCAACAACGATTAATATAGCCATGTTAGGAAACAATTGGGAGGATTGTAGCATTTTTCTCACCTACTCTGCTCGAGCACAACTAGATTTCACTGAAATGGCTTAAGGGAAAATTGGGAGGATTGTAGCACTGTGCTGACCTACTCTGCTTGTGCACTAGTATGAGAAAATTTTTCTGTCAGAGTTGGGCACATCCCTGAAAAAAGGCATAGGTTCATAGTTGTTACTGAAATATTTCAAGCTTCCATTACTCCTAACAGAAGCAAGGGGAAATTTATTCCCATAAATGTAAAGGACGACATTAGAAGAAATCCCCCCTCATAAATGAGTGCACAGATCTGTCTCTAAATTTTCTCTTGGTTCCTTCAGGAATTTATTGAAAAGATTGGAATTAATCCAGTTGAAGTTCATGATATTAAATTTATCAGTATCAAATATAAATCTGTAAAAAAATTTGTGGATTGCCTTACAAATGAAGGGCCTCTACACCATGAATTTTCCATAAATACGGTGCAAAATTGTTTTCAGACATTCTCTCTCTTGGGTCCTCATAATCAAAGAGATCCATTAACCTTAGAACAAATGAATGCTCAATATATCTCTTGGCCCCTTTTTCATTAGTCTCAAGAGATGCTACAAACCTGAGGAGGAAATCATAGACCAACTGCAGATGTGAACAGGTAGGCTCCAAGGTTGTCACCTCCTCTTCTTGATCGAGGTGCTCAATAGAAGTTGGTGCTGGTGTAGGTCTTGATGTCAGAGTCCTAAACAAATTGGCATAAACCATCTTATAAATCTCCTCCATTGTTGTTTCATTGAGCCTACAACTACCTGAAATGATGAAATCCACAAGGTCTAGCAGGTTTTGGTGTTTAATTTCCTTCTCTCTCATTTTTGTAGGGGCCAGGAAATAAAAAACAGCAGAACATAGGCTCAAATGTTTTATAAGAAAATTTTATATGTCAGAGCTGGTTACATCCCTTAAAAAGGGCGAATGTTCATAGTTGTTACCGAAAGATTTCGAGCTCCATTAATCAAAACAGAAGCAAGGGGAAATTTATTCCCACAATTTTAAAGGACGGAATTCGAAGAAGTCCCCACTCCTACATCACTACTGTTATTGTGGTGGTCATATTTAGACTGTTTTCCAGGAAGTCCGCCAAGTATTTTCTTTTTCATAACTGTTATTCCTTTAGGCCAAGAAATACCTGGATCTGCACAATGTCGACATTCCCTTTCGCATTTATGTTTTCCAGTTAGTTTTTCCCATAATTTAGCCATAAATCTAAGAGAATTTTTAGAACATAGATAGTTCCCAGTGTCATATATGAATGGGACAAATTAAATTCTCTCCAGCATTTAATTTTCTTTTACAGATATTCTATGCTCATTTTTCCTCCGTATCGACTATAGGATTATATTTTCCATATTTTTTGAACAATTTGTCGATATTTTACTTTTTGCGAAATATTTAGGCTGTTACATGCGTGTTTATTTAATTTTACATCATGATTGAAAATTATTAGATCTTAAGATATATATATCAGTCTCTCCAAAGTCAGCACAAAACAATTTTTTTGATGTTTGGTCTCAAAGTAGTTTTTAGCTACGTACAAATTATTTTCGGGAGGCCAGGGATTACTCATGGCTACATGACAATGTATATTTTTTTTTGCACTAAACTAGAAAATGGACCCAAAAGGTTGATTTACTTGACATAGTCAACTCGATTAATGAAGTTGGAATTTTCATGCAAACGATTAGCTTACTCATGATATAAGAGATCGCCAAAGAAGAAACCCCGGCCACCACAAAAGTAGAATTCTTTATCCTTTTCGCTTTCTTGTTTGTCCAGTACAAGTCCAAAGAAAATTATCTCACCCCACCAAGCAAGAACATTAACCCTGATGAGATCCCTTCGATAATATATTGCCCATTCACTCTTCCGGAGAGGAAGACCGCCAGTTTTATGTTCTTGTGACAGGATCCTGTGCGCTGCCAAAGCCCAGTGGCTCGACGATGACATCGTCGATGAAGACAAAGACCACCAAGAAATAGGTGGCCAAGACGAGGGAGAATACAGTCATGGCTGAGTGTAGCGAAAAAGAGGGCACCTTCAGGTGCATGCAGGGTACTCTGAGAGAACTATGATGAAGTTTCGGGATGAGAAGCAAGGGACCCATTGAAGATGATGATGATAAGTCTTCGCTTGATGATCTCGAACTCTGGTGATGAACATTCACAGATTACCAACTGAAGAAGTTTCGCTTTACCATTTATTGCCCCGACCCCCTTATTAAAGAAGAATTGTGGGACTTTACTGGAAGTTTCTGTGTAAAGAGCTAGCTTCAATGTGTGGTGGCGGAGAGAGCTCTTATGTGGGACGGTACAACATATTAGCATTAGAAATTGTAGGAATATTATTGAGTTTACCCATCAACAACCCTCACGAATCTATCTTTCCCCTCCCTTTATTTTCCAGGTTACCCAATTCGACTAATTGACATCTAAATAGGAAGCTCGTACCAAAGCTGGGCTCAACCTTTGATGAGTAGCCAGTGTTTTTGGGTGCATTATAGCGATAGAACCCTGAGTAGTTGCCACACCAGTCTCTTGTGAGTAGAGGAACGTCTGTCGACATTTTTCCAGGGACACGGTTTTTCTCAAGGATGGACTTCAAATGGTCGAATTGAGATGAATATTTAAGCTTTTGCCTGAGTAATTTGTCTTTTCCCTCGGTCACTTGGGTTTTTGATGTGACCCAAAGGTATTAGTTAACATAGCCTTTTAGGTTGGGTTAGCCCGAAATGATGTTGGCCAGACAATGAATCCATAAAACATATAGACAAAATTCATCATTCCAATAATGTAAAACTGAATTTAATTACATTTTGATTAAAAACTATGGAAGAAAATGCATTTCATTATCAGAAATAAATATATCCTATAAAAATTGAAAAAGTTCTATCTTGATAGAAGTATGAGATACTTTCCATTCACTTAGTAGGTTTTAGGTCATTTTTTTATTTAAATTGGAGACTCTCAAAATTACTGTTTTGGTGAAAATTTTATTGGAATTTTGTTCATATTATCACTTCCCACTAGAATATTGGAGAAATCAATTACCACTATGACTTTCACTTAATTTTAGATAAACTAATATCATTTTATTTCCACAAGAATTTTGGAGAAATCAATTGTCACTATGAATTTCACTTAATTTTAGATAAACTAATATCATTTTATTTCCACTAATATTATTGAGCATTGTTCATTTAAAATAAATGTTTTTGTGTACCTAAATAAGCATCCAAGGGTTTAGTTTCCATGGTAGTAGTTCAAGCTTACATACATGTTAGCTAACTCTAATAATATTATCTTGTAACAAGTTTATAAATTGATTCAATTGATCTCATTTTTATGTTAATAACTCAATCACCTAAATAATAGTGGTGAGATTGAAAATGGGGTTGTTCTATAATGTTCATGAAACATGAGCCTAATATATTTTCCACGTGGCTTTATTTTAACCTTATCTTGATGGTTATTTGAACAAACTATTTTGTCAAAAAAAAACCAACGTCTCTCGAGAATTCTAGGGCAGAATGCCAAGATGTGCCAAGTGCTAGGGTGTGTCAATGCATGCCAAGGAGTGTTAGTGAGTGACATGGAAACACAAGGGAGAAATAGTTCAAAATGCGTGGAAATGAACAAATAATAGTGTGTGATTGGGAATATCTGTGAGTTGTAGGTGTGCTAATGTCAGCAACACTTAGGATCTTTGATCAGTTGTTCACAACTCCGCTTGTGAACATCTCTTTGGTATGGCCACTTTTTCCATACTACTGCTCCATGATGACAAGTATAGGGTTATGGAGTTTTCCCTTCTTCTCACTGAATCAATCCTCTACAATACAGTGAACTAGGTATAGTTGGTTGGCCCACTTGACTCCTACTTTATTCCTTCAAAGTTTGCACATCGTTATATGAAATACACCTTCCATTCTACCAATCTTGTCTTCCTTCACAAGTATGGAACGTATGGCTCTTCTTTGACAGTCGCCTAACAACCCTCCAACTGTACTTAGACTTCCATCAATTTTCCCAACCACAATCAATCCTTTTATTGATATAGGGCCCACGACACTGCCCTCATCTAGGGCTCTTCAAATTTTCCACCTAACAATGATCTGATTCCTCCCAAAATCATTGTTCTTGTATACCAATTTCTTTGTTGTCCAGTCTATGAATAGATCTGAACGACTCCTCTTATCTTCCTTCTAACAATTTGTAGATGACTGAACTTGGGTCACAAATAATCCACTAATTATCCATTGAATAATTTTTATAGGTTGATTCATATCTCTGTCCAAAAATCTATGGACAGTCCACTGAAATAAACTCATATTCATGCCAATCCATTCTTCATATGCCACATTTCTTCTGCTCAGGTTCCACCCTCCTTTGGATCTTTTATCTCCAAAAATAGTTCTGCAAACCATATTCGAGATCTATGGTTTATATTGCAGAGATAAACCTCACTCTAAGGGTCACAACCCCTCTTCTTATACGCATATTTGTCACAGTCTTAAGGGCATACCTTATGGACTAAACATGCTAGGAAACCACTGTAACTAGGGAATTATACTTTTTTTTCTAATTGCTTTAGAACAAACCCTATCCACCATAGAGCTTGATGTAACTTTGATTCTCACAAGAGACAATATAGGGCTTCAATCACTGATTGGTTGACTCTACAATCAAGTTGCAAATCTAGATAGCTTGATAATAAGTATATGAAACTTCCATATACTTTTCTTTATTGGAACTGAATGTAATTATTGCTTGCTTCTTGTTGATTTAATAAAAATGACTTATAAAATGATAATAATGATGTTTAAAATGAGCCTTATGATGGTCTACTTATACACATTGATTGTTCACGAGGTGTAGGGGTATGTTTATAACATCACTGCCATTGAAAGCTTTGTCTTGAAAGCACATTAATTAGAATTTTCTTTGGTTAAGCACATTTTTGTGGTGGAATGTAGTTTATCAGAGATCTATTTATACTTTGTAGAGGTTTGAATTTGTTTGTCCTTTGAGCATTGGTGAGGTTTCTTTGTATTTTTTTCATCATAGTCTAGAGTATTTTGACCCGATTGTTTAACATGAAAGCCTTATGCTTATTGGCAATATATTTGAAATACCTGCATGATCAAGAAACTGTGATGGCTAATTAAAATTAAGGAATAGGTACTATAGACAAGAGACATGCTAAGAGGGCTCAAAGCTTGCCTGGGTGACTCGGGGACAACCTTAGGTGGCTTTGGTCAAAGTTCTTCTGCCAAACTAAAGGAAAAAAATTGGTGATGTATATGTCTTTGCTCAACCTGGGTTGTATGGAAAATCTTGGCAGAGAGTGTTTACCTTTCTGTGTCTTTGCAAAAGTAGGTTGTCTGGTCACAGAATAAGATCACTACATGTAGGTGATGGTTCTGTACTAAGTTCTCAGCCTTATCTTCAGAATGGCTAATGGAGAGGATCATGTTTGAATACAAGATATAATTTGATGGATTTGGAGATTTAGAGTTCAAGAAAAAATTGTGGTGATGTTTGGATGGGTGTTAATTTGTAGTGTTTTCCATTTTTTTAATTTTCTTTATTGTGCTTTCTACCATGCTACCTAGCGTTTTCCTATTGTCTTCACATTTTAGACCAATTTTTTCATCATTTACATTTCTTTATTTTTTCTTTTCCTTACTTGAAATGTCATCCTTATTTGGTAGGTGTTTTCTTCAATATAGTGTGAAAATTTTTCCATCACACAACTTATGTGGGGTTTGTCTACGCAAATAGCTTGTAAGGCCCATTAATCAAGGTATTTGATGAAATGAAATATTATCGATGATCACCAAATAATGGTACCTACAGAGATTTACTCTAACAATTATACAATTTTCCTGTGCCAACAATTATACAACATTTTAACCTCATGAGCTAGTCTCCTCTGTTCTCTTAGTTGATGCTATAAGCACTTATTGTTGTTCTCAAATCTTTTACTCTCTAGTCCCATTGAGCTATTTCAGCTATTTGTGGACATTGATCTATTTTCATTTCATTTCTTCAATTTTTCTGACTGTTATGTGTTACCTTTGGCCAGTGTCTTCTTTCTTACCTATGCTTTTTCGTTGCCATTCCAACCAAATGGTAGAGCGACGCAACACTGAGAGGCTCACAGGGCAAACGCAGAGAAGGTGGAGGCCACGCAGTATTGAGGCAGGCCTAGCCGGCAGCAAAATGCAGAAGAAAAGCCTGAGCAGTTATTTCTCTGCCCCGTGCGAGAGGAAATATTATAGAGGCCGATGCAAGCCATTCAAGCTAATGCAGAGGGATTCAGAGCAACATATTATCGCCGTTTTTATTTCTCTTTTCTCCGTTGGGTGAACTAGTTTTGGTGCCGTATTATTAGAAATAGAACCGCATTATAATGAAAACCTCTGTATAATGATCGGTTTCATCAGTTTTTTCCGAGGATAGTTGTCCAAAAAATCCATGTGTCACTTTGTCTATGAGCATGTTATTCAATATTTGATCTGTATGTGTAGGTTCCTAGCTATATTTACTATTTACTTCTCTAATTTATTGAATATTTCAGAAATTAACTTGTAACTTAATTCAAGTAGGAGAAGTAAATCAAGATACTGCAATAGGGTTTCTTAGATTAAGAAATTTTCACATTCCCTAGGTCTAGCCCCATTAGGTCACCTAGGGCAACAATTTCCCAAGAATCTAGCTAGAGGAAAACTTCTATCTCCTAGAGGCAACTGCATTGTTGGGTGCCCTCACTCTCCTCAGAACTTGGGCCAATTCCAACAGTGGAATCTCCAGATACCTCAAGCCCTAGCTCTAGGGTCAATTTTTGCCTAGGTGGTCCCAAGGATAGAACCTAGTAGGATCAATTTGACCTATCGAAGTAAAAAATCTTGTTTGATCCTTTCCCCTCACCTTGTCCAGGATAGGAACATCATTGGTTGCTAAATTCCATCCCCGAACCTGGGCTGGGTCCACTTGGCCTCGTGTGGTCCCATTTGGTGTCAAAGGCCTTTCATCAAGGACCATTTGGGAATCCAAGTTCCCAAAGGATTTTAGGGATTAAGAACTTCCTTCATAAGTCTTTTTCTTCTCCCTCAACCCTTCAATCCCCCTCCTCTCTCCCTAGAAGATAAATTCCCTTGCTTAAAAGGAAAGCAAGTCCCACTCTTTATTTTATCTTAGGGAAAGGGTTTCGAGGGTCACTTCCCACCTATTCATTGAACTATACTCTACAAGTGACTTCCTCAACTACCGGGACTCCAACCATCGGTGAAAGCCCGTGAACAGAAAGGAGCCTTAACTGTGGTGACAATGGGCTAAGCCTCCATCGTTTCCCTTGTCCTAGTAGTTGCCCTCTTAGGAACCCCTTTTAGGTCCACTACTAG
>JAXQQM020065056.1:0-62394 GCA_034641835.2 Pinus albicaulis | reverse complement strand
GAGGAAAAAATGAAGGTGTTTCCAATTCTCCTCGATGGGATGGGTTCTTGGAAGTCCTCAGCACTTCAGATCTAGCATTTCTCTCTCCTGTTGGTGTAGAAAACCCAGACAAAGATAGAATTCAAAGGGAGCTCACATAGCAAATAATGGAAAATATGACAATGATAATGGCTCAAATTCAGACCAAGAGTTTAGATCCAAAGTGATCTAATAGGCAAAAAAAGGTGAGGAATGGTAGGAAAAACCCTCCTATTTATAAAAAAATATTGGGGCATTCTAGATCTTGGTGTATGATTAAAATAATATTAACCAAATCTAGATCCACCTTTTATGGAATATTTTATTATATTTGTTGGAGGGAAAAAGTATTTGACTTGGGTCAAATCCCTTTATTTGTGAATAATAAATAAATAAATGATTTATTTATTATTTTAAGGAAGTGGTTGAAAGATAATCAAATAAATAATGATTTATTTAATTATTTATAGGTGATTTAGTCATATTTAACAGGGAATATTATTTAAATAAGATTTAAATAATTATTCCTAGAAAATAATAAGATAAATAAAGATTTATCTAATTAATTTCTTTGTTTTGGGTTAAACATGACCGGGAAAATCAAACAAATATAGGTTTGTTTAATATTTCCTTTTGGGGTTTCCTGTTTAGACCATAAACAACCTAATAAATGTGTTTTATTAAGTTATTTTACATAGTGAAGGAAATTTTACTTAGGATAAAATTGGTCTTACATGGTGTACTTTGGTTCATCTAATGATAGTAGGTTAGATGACCAAAAAATGGTGTAACAATTTATGTTTAAAGAAGGAATTGTTTATTAAAAGAATTGCATTCTCTAACTTTTCCTTAATTAGAATTTCATTGAAAGAAAACAATTTGATTATCATTTTTAGGTGCATTTTTAGTGTCTTTTGGAAATCAAGTCTTCACACCATCAGAGTTTCATTTCCTCACCCATTGACTTAAGAAACAACTCTTAAAAGTAACGCTTAATTAAAATTCATCTAGCAATCTTTTTATTTTCTAGGGCTCTTATCATCAACATAGCTTAGGCTAGTATCTTGGAGTAAGGAGTAGTTAACTCTCCAAGATAGTAAAAAAAAACAAGTAGACAAATCTTGCGGTAGGAGATAAATCCAATTGTAATTTTTATAATCTGGGAAGCTTCTCTTAAAGAAGTCAATCACGAGATCATGTCCGAACCTTTGAGACAATCAGTTCTGTTTCATTGGGGAAGATAGAAGATTTTGCACATTTTACAAATGGTAAACCTCAGATTAACCATTGTCAAGGAGCCTGGGGTCACTTGTCGGTAAACCTCGGATTAACCATGTCGAGGATCCCTCAAGGGGATTGAGCTTGCTACTCTACCCTTGCGCGTGAAATCGGATCATAGACTGTTCCCCCAGTTATATTTGTTACTGTTGGTAACCTTAGTGTCTATTATCTTAATATTATTTCCTAAGGTGACGGTGAAGGAAAGATCTCACTGTACCTGGAGCAGACGTTGACTAGACTCACTTGGACTCTCTGGGGGGTTCTCTTCACACGAGATGGTTTTGTGAGAAAACTTGTGCCAGTCTGTTTCATTAAGCAGGTTGTTGGGGTAACTATTCTAACCACCCTTTCTGTGATAAATTTCTACTAAGTTGGATTTCATCACCAATTAGTGTTTTTAGTACGGAAAGTTACTGTTTGTGTGTGGTTTGAACTCTTAGATTTTTAAGCGTGTGATTCAGCTGTCTGTTTCTTTAGAGACTTTAGGTGTTTTCATTGAAATTTTCTTTGTTTGCATGTGATTAGTTAATATTTAATCGTGGTGGAATTATCGAGACATTCCCGGAGACTACAAGGGAAACCCCCTGAATATTCACCAAGTCATCTTGAAGGGCTTCGTGCTCTGGTATCATCCAGTAGTGGTAGGATTAGATCAACAGAAATTGGAAGTTCATCCATATTTTTCCATCCTGATCATCAGATACCTACAACAGAATACATTCAAGAACTGATTTTAGTTTTAGAAGTTACTAGTAGTATTCCTGCTTCCAGTGAACTCGCTGACGAACCTGAAATCTCTGAACCTGAAACTGAACTTTCTATTTTAGAAACATCCTCAGGATTTATTTCACCAACTTCTAGTGATCTTGGTTCACCTAGGGTAAGAAATATTGTCACTGACGATCTTTCAGCTGGTCTTATTTCCATTGAAGAACTTACTAATCCAGACGAAGATATATCTCTTCCCGACTCCCCTCAATCCTTAAATCTTAGGGAGCGTGAATCTATTTTCTACAGCCCTATTCGAACTAGTTCTTGGTATCTATCTTTACAAAAAAATTTAGAGGATCCAGGTCTTTCTTTTTCTCCACCTCGAGTTCCATTTCATCCTACACCCAGAGGTTACTATCCACCATCCATTATGGCCAGAGAGTCATCCATGTTTTCTGAGACACTGGAATCATTTTTACACGGTGCTCCTTCTGTTCCTTCGGGATATCACGCTCTGTCTGGAACTTTCTCGGGAACAGCTCCTCAACCCATCGAACAAATGTTGTCATATGGTAATAGAGGTGTTAAAACTGAAACGTTGAACACAGCGCAAATCTATATGATGTCCGGTAATATTCTGAATCCTCAACCTCAAGGCAATCAGTTACCGCCTGGAGGGCCAATACAGGGAAATCCGTTACCGCCTAGGGGGCAACCTTAAATTAGTCAATTACCGCCTAGAGGGCAACCTTCAGGTAGTCAATTACCACCTGGGGGGCAACCTTCAGGTAGTCAGTTACCGCCTAGGGGACAACCTTCAGGAAGTCAATTACCACCTGGGGGGCAACCTTAAGGTAAGTTTTTCCCAGGACAAACTATCGAGTCATATTATTTTGGGGGACAACCCCAAGGGCAGTACACACCTCAAGGGTATCAACCTACAGGACAGTATATGCCCCAAGGTCAACCTCAAAATCAATATGCTCCTCAGAGTCCTTATCAACCCCAACTTTAGTACGCGCCTCAAGGTTAGTACCCGATTCAAGGTTTCCAACAGCCTTCTGGTCAGCCATCTATTCAAGGAGCCGGAAATATACCACTTACTTATCAACCCTACATTCAACCAGGTTATGGTCCTTGTGCTCAACCTTCTGTGTGACAATACCCTGGAATGAATATGGTGTGGGATCCATCCCAATATCAATAGCCTGTGCAGCCTAATGTGCGTTTGCCTTATCAACCTGGACAGCCTTTAATTTCTGGTCCAACTCAGTAACCTGTCCAGCCTACTATTCAAATTCCTGCACCTAGTCCTGTTCAGCAAGCTGGTCCTAGTTCACCTAAGACTCCGCCTCAAACTGCTGCAACTGTTGTTATGCTTGTTCAACCTGTAACACCTCCTTCTAGAGTATCTATAACCCCGATTTCATCTATCCCTGCATCCGTACAAATCCCTCAAGTCTTTGTACCCCAGTCAGGATCTTCGGTTCAGACTTCGGTGCAGATGCCTACGCGACAAGGCAGTACAAGTACAGTTGTCACAAGTCAACCATAATTCACGTATCAACCGTACCAGGGGCAGCCGCAATTCGGTCCCTATATACAAAATCCAAACTATCAGTATCAACCATACCCTGGCTATACTTATCAACAGCCTCAACAACCCCAGTTCGGTCCAGTTAATCCTGGTTTTCCAGGAGGTTATACAATTCCTAATGCTAATCCAATTCCCAGTTATCCTGGGTATCCACCTCCTGGAACTACTTTGGCTACTCAAGGTTTTCGCGATCCTAACCGTCAGTTACCATTTATCACAACTTTGGATTTACCTGATTTGATGCACCTTACAAATGATCCGATTTTCTATTATCAGTACTGGCCGCCAATGCTGCATAAGTTGTCCAGTGATATACCAAAATTTGAAGGTAAGTCAAGAGAGGATCCATCAAATCACGTCATGACCTATCACCTTTGGTGTGCGTCTAATTCAATCTTTGATGATTCGATTTGCTTACATCTTTTCCAAAGAACTCTTATTGGTCTTGCAGCCAAATGGTACATTGAGTTACCACGAGGATCGTTTCATAATTTCAGTCAGTTAGAAAATGCCTTCTTGACTCATTTTCAGTTGCCGGTCAGATACGACAATGACACGGAATTATTAAATTCGCTGAAACAATCCTCGTCTACGTATATTAAGATCATATTCATGAATGGCGACGTAGGAGACGTTTGGTGAAATTTTATATTTCACATCAAATTTTGGTAGAATGGTTTGTTAAATCATTGTTACCCAAGATTATTGAAGATGTAGCTAAGGCTGGTGTTGTTACTGAAGAGCAAGTAATTTCTCAAGCTCAGTACCTTGACCTCGTTTATACGCAGTCAAGTACTTTATGTGAAAAAATCCCAGAACTTCTGAAACAAGGTCAAATAGCTGCTCCTCCTTTAGGGTCTCATGCCGTTGACGGTATGATTGGTACAGTCAATACTAAAAGTAAGAAGAAATCTTCAAATAATTCTTCTCCAATTATAAATTTACTTGATTCCCCGAAAGGAGAATCTTCCCCCGAAGTTTTTGCTGATATTCATTTTGTGGAGACATCTACAACTAAATCTAAATCCGGTAGTAAAAATAAAGGGAAGAATAAAAACAAAAAGAATTCGAAAGAAAAAACTGATAAAAATGAATCCAATGACGAAAAACGTAAACAATGTTATCCTTGTTACATTTGTGACGAAGATCATTTTACTAAGGAATGCCCACATCAGGCCGAGGTTGCAAAATTCATCAAAGGTTCACAACCTGCTGTCTTGAAGGATCCCTTTCCGACTCAGGATAGTAAGATGGTTGGTTCTACTTCGACCGCTTCAGAAGAGCCTATTTTAATGATGTCTCATGTAAGGATTGCGACGCGATCGCAAGATTATGGTACTAAGAATCCTGTTGATGGTAAAGAAGCAGAATATTCTAATGCAAATACATCAACTACACCTCCTCCTGTTTCTGGTCCGCTACAAATTGAGAAACCAAATCCATACTTAATAATCAAACCGCCTGCTAAAGGTGTTGTTCATAAATCAGCTTTCAATCCACATGCGAGAGCTGCTCAGAATTACAACATTGTTGAAGACTTAGCTATTTCTCCTTCAGCAATGTCGGCTTTGAAAGTGTTGCAATCATGCCCAGCACAACATAAATTGCTTTTTTCTGCTATAGGAGCTATAGATATTCAGAATTCTAATCTTATAATCTTCGATTTAGAAAATAGTACACCTCGTCTACCTCATTAGATGGCTTTCCAGATACCAGTGTTACTAAAAAATAGACCGATCTTTCGGACTGTGATTGATGACGGAGCTTCAACGTGTATTATGTCGATTCAGTGTTGGAAATAACTTGGTTCTCCTATACTTAACCAATCTCCGACGATTCTTAAGGCTTTTTATGGTCAAGGTTTCCACCCTTTTGGTATTTTGCAGGATTTGCCCATAGGGGTTGAAGGTAAAATTATAAATCTAGATGTGGAAGTGGTTGATGCCCCTCTTGATTACAACCTTCTTCTGGGTCGTAGTTGGTCTTATGCTATGACTGCTATTGTTTCTTCGGTTTTACGACTCATAAAATTTCCATATAAAGGAAGGATCGTTACAATAGATCTGTTAACTTATTTTTCTTCCGACCCAGCCTCTACAGAAACAATCCAGCATGTTGGTAAAGCGACTATCCTGTACAAGGATGTTGGAGTAGGTTTGATTAAGGATTTTGGTTTGTTAGAAACTTTTTCCATTCCTCCTCCTAACCGTATCGCCTTTTGTTGCAACTATTCATATGATTTCCTCAAATTCTGTTATGTTTGATGATCCTTGAATCGTACCTTCCAAATCCGAGTTAGATTCAATTGATGGCATGATGCCTTTGAGTCCATTTGAACTTGCATATCAGGCTGTACAGTCATTTTTTGACCCCTCTTCAACTGAAATTGATCCATTGAATGGGATCCATGAGGAATCACTTTCTATATCTAGCTCAACCACAATGGCATTTCCCGAACCCGTTCATTCTGATGAGCAGATTCGTGAATTATTGTTTGTTAACGATTTACCATGGGAAGATCTACATCATCGATCTTCATTTTTACCTGAACTAGATCATTTTGAAGGTGATTTTGCTTCAATTGTTACTGCTGAATATGTCAAAGAACCGCAGAATCCATTGAAAAATCCTGATTCTGAGTTAAATCTGGAAAATATTTCTCGAACGATTCCAATTGAAATTTCAATAAAACCTGGAATAATTGAAAACATTCATAGAGGTGCTTCCTGTACTGAAGAATAAATTCAAACTTATAAAGCCCTATTTCAAGAATTCCGTGATGTGTTTGCCTGGTCTTATGAAGAAATGCGAGGAATTGATTCGTCAATTGTCGTACATGAAATCAAGACTTACCCGGGTGCCAAACCTGTCCGTCAACGTCTACGTCAAATGCATCCTAGAAAATCTGCTGCTATCAAAGCAGAGGTTGAAAAATTACTTCGTGCAAGTTTCATTTATCCGATTCCCTTAACGGACTGGGTATCTAATATTGTTCCTGTGACTAAAAAACAAGGAACGATACGAGTATGTATCGATTATAGGGATATTAATCAAGCTTGTCCAAAAGATAATTATCCAACTCCCTATATGGATCAAATAATCGATCATTGTGCTGGTAGTTAAATTTTTTCCTTTATGGATGGATTTTCAGGTTATAATCAAATAAACATACTCCCTGTTGATCATCCAAAAATAGCTTTTATTTGTCTGTGGGGGATATTTTCTTACTGCAAACTACCCTTTGGATTGAAGAACACTGGAGCAACTTTTCAAAGGGCAATGTCTTATGCGTTTCATGACATTAAGCACATTGTGCAACCATATCTCGATGACTTACCTGCTCATTCATCACGCAGGTCTGACCATCTTACACATTTACATGCTATCTTTATGAGATGTCAGCATTATCGAATTCGGCTGAATCCACACAAATGTGTTTTTTTTGTTGAGTCAGGTCATTTACTGGGATTTTTTGTCTCGAAAGCAGGTATTTGTGTTGATCCTTCGAAGGTCAAAACTATTGTCAAATTGCCTCCTCCTTCGACTTTACGCCAACTCCAAAGTTTGCAGGGGAAAGCAAACTTTTTACGTCGATTTATTCCTAACTACGCTGAGCTTACAAAAGGTTTTACCCGGTTTCTCAAATAGAACATTCCATTATTTTGGGATGAGATCGCTAATCGATATTTTGATGCACTTAAACACGCGTTAACCCATGCATCGTTATTGCATCCTCCCAACTACAACCAGGATTACATTTTATATCTCGCCGCTTCTCATTCCACCATTGGGATGGTGTTAGTTTAGGAAGACGAATCTCACACTGAACATGTGATTTACTATCTTAGTTGAAATCTGCATCCAACTGAGATTAAGTATACGCATGTGGATAAATTGGCTGTGGCAGCTGTTCAAGCTGTCCAATGATTTAGACATTACATATTGTTACGCAAAACTACACTAATTTCTTAATGCAACCCTATATTGTACATTTTAACCAAACAATTGCTAGGGGGCAAGTATTCCAAATGGATAGTCATCCTACAGGAATTCGACTTGGAATTTGAAAAATCCAAGGCGAAGAAATCCTTAGTCTTTGCAGAACTAATGTGTGATTTCCCCTCTACTGATACTGAAACTGTGGCAGAGCAACCCATTGCGGACGAATCTCTGTTTCTTATTGTTTATCTTCAAATCCAATCTTTTTGGCCTGAAATCTCGCGGTCTCAGTGATGGAAGATACGTTTCCAATCCCAATATTATAATGTTATTGGTGATACATTTTATCGTCATGGAGCGGATTCTATTTTCTGACACTGTCTTATTCATGAAGAAGCTGAAAAGGTTTTAAATGACTACCATTCTGGAGCATGTGGCGGTCATATGTCTGGGTATGCCACAGCCCAAAAGATATTGCGCGCTGGTTATTTCTGGCCGTCGTTATTCAAAGATTGTATTTATGCAGTCCGAAAATGCCACAATTGTCAACTTTTTGATCGTAAGATGCACGTTCCTCCTGCTCCTCTTCATCCCATAATTTTTGTTGGTCCTTTCGCAAAATGGGGTATCGATTTTATTACATGTAACCCTCACTTGGCCAGGGGGCATGCATATATTATCTTAGTAGTAGATTATTTTACTAAGTGGGCCGAGGCGATGCCTACATTTTCGGCTGACGGCAAGACTGCTGTAACTTTCATATTTAATCACATAATTGCTAGGTTTGGTGTTCCTCAAGCCATTATTACTGATCATGGAAGCCATTTTTGGAATTTCATGATGACTGAAATGATAGAACAGCTTGGCTTGTGCCACGATAGTTCCACTCCATATTATCTGCAAGCCAATGGTCTGTTCGAAGCCATAAATAAAGTTTTAGTCACCATGATTAGACGAATTATTGGTATTCACAAGTCCAATTGGCATTCCATGTTATTTTCAGCACTTTGGGCATATCGAACCTTAGTCAAAACGTCAACTGGTTTCACTCCCTTTCAACTCGTTTACGGTTTGGAAGCTGTGTTGCCGATTGAATGCGAAATTCCATATTTGAAATTAGCCATAGAGTTACTCCCAGCTACATCTGAAGAGGAGAAATGTTTTTTTTACTTGGCTCAATTAAATGAGAATCGGAGAAACGCTGCAATAGCAAACAAGGCTCATGTCAAAACAGTAAAAGCTCAGTATGATAGAAGTGTTACCCCTCGAAATTTTTCAGAAGGAGACCTAGTCTTAGTTTATGATCAAGCCAACAATAAGCTAGGGGCTGGGAAATTCATGCCCATGTGTCATGGTCCTTTTATTGTCAAGCGAAAGCTGGCAAAAGGGGCCTATGAGCTGATATATTTTTATGGTATCCCTTTAGATAAGCCCAGAAATGGGTTATATCTAAAGCGATATTATGCCTAAACCTGGTGTGGAGATATTTTATTTTTTAAATTAGATTTATTTACTGCTGGTGTGTCTTAGATTAGAAAGGTGTGCCTAGTTTAGAAGTGTGTTTTATCACTATTCCTGCTTATCTGAGTTTTACTCTTGATATTGCAGATGTCAACATCTCTTCAAACCTACATTGGTTTTCCTGATGGTGCTTGTCATAGTACATAGAACATTTCTTTCGCAGCTTGGGTTATCTATTCACCCTCTGACGAGTTAGTTTCCATGCATAGGGTAAGCCTTGGTCAAACAACGAATAACATTGCCGAGTATAGTGCAGTGATTGAGTTATTATCTGAGTCCATATCATTTGGGATTCGGAGTTTGATAGTGAGTTTGGATTCTGAACTTGTTGTATTACAGCTTAACAGGGTTTATGCCATTAGAAATCCAGTGTTGTTACGGTTATTTTTAAGATTTCGTCTCTTGGAATGTGAATTTGACTACATTGAATATCAACATATTCCAAGACATTTAAATACATTAGCAGACGCAGTTTCTTCTAGTATGATAAATCAACATTTGCAGTGATCAAAACAGTAGAACAAACAACATTCATAAAATGTATGCAGATAGCTGGTAAATAGTGATATATATCATAGGATAGAAGTGTTTTCAAAAAATATACATCGTCTTCGATCATAGGTTGGAAACACCTTATGATCGGCAAATGATAACACAAAAAGTCAAAAATATGAGTCTACAACATGATCATCCCATCACTAATGTTGATCACGAAAAGAAACCACTGCCCGAGCCACCCTGCATAGGAACCTCCTAAAAGGTCCTAGAACACCAATCACATATCTCTGCAATCTGAGTGGAATGTTGTCTATGTCTGTCTCCGGAATATCTAGAGTCAAACGCTTTAGATGATGCTCTAAATCAGTCAAGACTTATGCTGATTGGCCTTCTAGAGCTGGTGCGGCTGCAACTGGTTGTCTTCTTTCATAAGGTTGGAGATGGGCTGGTTGCCGTGGGCCCACATCTGTATTAAAAAAAATAAAATTATTATTTGACAAGGCGATCGAAAATAAAAATTTTTAGAAATTAGAAACTGTTGAAGAAAGATTTTTACCTGAATCATCCCACTGTTCCCCTGCTGGGAGAGTCATCTCTCGGTCACCGTGGAAATCTATCCCGACGTACAAAAATTCCTCTATGATAAAATGTTGGAAATCTAGCCAACGAAAATATGAATAAGGAAATCGAACAATCTCAGCGCCCTCAAGATCGTTACGGTCCATCAGTGTAGACCAACGAACCATCCTAGGTTCTCTAAGTCGACCGGCATCAACAGGGATACTTTGTGGAGCTAGCATCGAAATCCTCTTTAGAGCAAAGGAGACGATGATGGATCCATATCCAAAGTTATTCATTTTCCCATTTTTTTCTCTAGTTAGTTGGCCTTTTATATTAGCCAACACAACGTCACACCAATTGAAAATGGTGCCGCGAAAACAGTCCACAGCAATGCGCATCTGAGAACCGGTAGATACATGCAATGATGCACTCCTGCACAGCCTGGTAACAGTAAATGCAATAACTTTCAGCTCGGGATGGATGATATTTTTTATATCAATCCGTTTGTCCCTGGGGTCTGCTTCATTATTACAGAATTCTTGACGAAGACTAGCGATAGTCTGGCCACCTGGCCTAGTCCCAAACAAGGAGAGTTGTTCGCCCCTCTTGGACAAACCAGTCAGAAAATAAATGTCCTCCATCTCGATTTCAAGCCGGTAGCCGCCCATAACGAAACACTGGTCCTGCACGTTCCACTTGTTTACCAGCCATGTCAAGAGCTCTACCTGTGCACTCATGCCTTGGATGGCCCATCATTTATATAAACTGCATGTTCTTAATCTTTGCATCGTGGGCATATCGAGCATTGTGGTGTCATCCACATCCTCATGTTCACGTTCTCTCCAAATCAACATCATGTTAATCCTACAATACATAGAAAGATAGATTAGAACAATATAATTTGAAAACTTTTGGGCGGCAAAAGAGAAATTTGAGTTTTAAACTTAAACGGGCGGGGACTGCACTTTACCTTCATAAAGAGTGCGTAGGAACACACGCGCTCTATAAGGAAAGTGTGGACCCACAACTTTTTTCCTTGTAGAAAAAATTTGGGGTCCGCAGGTACCATGTGTGTCACTTGCGGACCCCCGCGGGCAATTTTCGAACCATGTTTTTCCCTTAAAAATAAGATTTAAAGCCTAAAAATGAATTGTAAATGGATGAAATGCAAGATTAAGAGGTCGTAGATTACCTGGGACTGACGGTTCTTAATTTCAACAGATGGATTTTCCAGAATATTCACAAGAACTTTTTTACCCAAAAGCTTCTACTTTTCACTCTGAACTTGAATGGTAAAAATGAAGTTGAAAAAGTCCTTTTATAAGTTTTTTCGAATAGATGAATTTTTAATTTATTTATTTTTCACTTTAAAAAGGGTATTTTTGAAACATTTTTACTCATATTAAATAGGTATGTGTAATGTTTCAAGTTTTTGTGCAGAAATTGGATTTTTCAGGAGAATTGATCATTTTTCAACAAAGAGCATACTTTTATCACGTTTTCGGACTCTTTCAAAAATTCATGAAAAAGTGAAACATTAGAGTCCTCTTTTAAGCCCATTTCAGACTCTCTAAACATGAAAAGATCGCCGAGTACTTGATTTTTCGAACTCGTTAAAGTAAATGAATGATCGTCCCTTCAGTATAAGTTTACCCCTTTTACGGACTGAAATGGACTATTTACGAAAAAGGTATACGTTGACTAATTACGGTCAATAGAGTTCTCTCCCGCATTATTTTATCCTTTTTTGGGCCTGAGAGACTAAATTTATGAAAAATTACACCCATGGAGTTTTCTTAAGTTTTTTCTTCTGACTCCCTAAAATTGAAAAACACCGAGTTTCTCCTATACTGGACTCGTTAAAATTTAACGGTAAAGGACCTGTTCAATTTCAAACAAGAATGAACCACTCTTTCTTAGGGTTCGAATCTTAAACTAAGTTAGACTCATCCAAGGATGAGTTTATAAACAAGCAAATGTTATCCTCCTCAAGCTTGTCAAAAATAAAGAGGTACTTGCCAGAAATGGTGGGGGAAAAGAGAGGAAAATGGGCGTGTTTGTTGTATTTTGATTCTTCAAAAATTTAGTCAACCACTCTTGAACATGACACTTCCATTCACCTGGGTTGGGAAATCCTTTGCCTAACAATTAATCAAACTTCATTTGAAAGTCTTCATCCGGTTTCTGGGTATTAGCTTTGGGTCAATTGTCACCAAGCCATCTGCAGTGTCTTTATGTGTTCGAGAGAATAGTTCAAACAAACCATTCATCTGCAAAATATCTGTCATCCATTTTGACCATCCTTGAGTCGGTCCTTACTGATATATTTTCAAAATTTGATCTATGATTTCGTGTTGTGGGCTTGCCTACGACGGATCGCTTTCTATCGACGACAACTCATTATCTAGGAGGTAGATCTAGAAATCTTCAGTAACTTGAAATCTGCATGCCTTAATGGCAGGTTTCTCGCTTTCGACAACGGGTTACATCATCAACCTTCGATCGAATGATTCCATGAGATGTTCGACTTCAGCTCATTCATTCACATTTCATGGATTGTACTGGGTACTTTGAGAGCCATTGACATTATTGGCGGTTAATCTCACACTTGTTAACAGTTTACATCATTGACTGGTAATCAAGTGGTTTCTACCATGTTTGACTTCGACACATTCATTCGCATGGATAGAATCGTACTAGTTCGAGATGCGAAAATCAAGACCCTGGATCTAGTTTCTACCATCCAGGCTGGGAGGAATTTTGTTATCATTTATACAGTGGACTATTTATAAATAGATGGCTGCGTCCATACTATGTTCACACATGTCTATACTGTCATGTACTCAAAATCATTCCTGTATAAGAAAAGTTGAATCGGTTTTTAGTTATTTTAATCTGAGTATTGGAATGCCTACCTCAGTGATGATATGTACACATATATATTTTGCATTGAATGTTTTTACAGGTACTGACTGGGGTGACCACGGGATGATCCTTGAAATGATAAAGTACTTCACTCTTCATATATGATAGACTTCAGCATCATCTATTCTAGACTTTGCACTTTAGGGGGCGATCTGTTACACTGAAAATTGTCACCCTGAAATTTTTTTGTGTGTATGAGCTCATTATTTCTCATACTTCTCCCTTTTGCAAGTCTAACATATCAGTTCCTCATGTCAAGCCTTGAAAATCAGAAAAATTCCTAAAAGTATCCTAAACTTTGGTGTTGCACTTTCTGGCTATCTTGCATGTGGTCCCGCACCCAATGTTCAGCTTTCCTGCATTCCTAAATGCACTTTATCTTTGTTATAGGTGCAGACCCCTGTAAGATTAAAAAGGCACAAGTAAATCCTAAAAAGCTCAATAAAAGTGAATTATGGAAGCTTCTAGAATGGATTTTGTGGTGGCAAAACTACTCTTGTAAGGTGCATGAATCCCTTACCTTATAGAGCTAACCCCTTAATGTGAGGAGCTTATCCCCTTGAAGGAGGATTCTATCCCTTCATACTTGGAATAGAAAACCTTCTCCTTTCCACTATAAAAAGAGGCATTGGGTAGCCTCAAAGGGAGTTCAAGCTTTTAGAATATTTGAAGTTAAGTGTTGTTGAGATTTAGACTCAGTTAAATAAGACTTTTTGGAGGAGAGATTGCATACCTCTATTTGTATTAGTTGGAAGGGTGCAGAGCTTATCAAAGTAAAGGAGACTTCTTGTGCAACATCAAGGCTCAGGTTGTAAGGATTTTCTTCTTTTGAAATTAATACAAATATACTCATTTTTCTCAATAAGCTTTAAATCAATGGTTTATTTCATAAATTCCTTGATAATTATGATAAGCATGGTTTATGATGATTTCTATACAAGTTCTATGTAATATTTTGCTTGTTTGTGACTCCAGGTTTACGAGGAAAACTCCTTCAAGCGCGCGTGGGAAATTGACAACTTCAAACAAACACTAGACACACAGTAATTCCTTAACACCTCTGTAGAGCTTTTTGTAAACCTTACATGCTTAGAGAAAGATTAGTATGTTTGGCTATTTGTTGCTAGATAATTTTAGTACTAGGGAGATCGGTCTTGTCCACAAGATGGATTAATCCTCCAAACAAAGGGAAACTCATTCGGGCGGGGCGGGTCAGTTTGGGTCATGTGAGGGTGCTTAGGGATACACATTCGGGCGGTTTGGATCATGTTGGGTCATGTGAGGGTGGCCATATAAAAAATGGTAAGTTGTGATTTCCCTTGTTCCTTGTGCACGTTTGTGCAATCCATTTTTTGTTTACTCCCTCATGCCATCATTCAGGCAGGTGATGTCATGCTCTGTGAGGGCACCACAAAAAACATGTTCTAGTTGGATAGTGTGAGGGAGGTTGTATCAAAAATTATAATTTGTAACCACTTATGTGCCTTTTGCAAGTTTGTGCGACCCATTTTCCATTTTATCCCTCGTGCCTTCGAGGTTTTTGCGAATCAGGTCAGGTCGGGTCGGGTGGTGTGATGGTGCCCAAGGAAAAGATTTTGGGTCAGGTTCGGTCGAGTCATGCCATGTGACGGCACCCAAAAAATCAAGTTCAGGTGGTTCGGGTTGGGTCAGTTCCTATGAGGGCGCCCAATGAACATGTCCAAGTTGGGTTGTGTCGAGTCATGTGAGTCGTCCAAGGAAACACATTAAAGTGGGTCGGGTTTGGTTAGATCTTGTCATGATAGGGTGCCAAGGAAAACTTGTTCGAGTGGGTCAAATCAAGTTGGGTCATGTGAGCACACCCAAGACAATGCGTTCATGTGGGTTGGGATGGGTCCTATGAGGGCATCTAAGGAAACGTGTTCAAGGGGGTCAATTCGGGTTGTGTCATGTGAGAGCGCCCAAGGAAACACGTTTAGGCAAGTTGCGGTGGGTTAGGACGGGTCAAGTGAGGGCACCTAGGGAAATGCATTCATGTGGGTCAGGTCGGGTCGGGTCGTGTGAGACCACCCAAGGAAATGCATTTGGGTGGGTTGAGTAGGGTCATGTAGGTCATTTAAAGGAGGTGGTATCAAAAATGCTAATTTGTGACTGCTCATGTTCCTTGTGCATGTTTGTGAAATCCATTTTCCCTTTGCTCCTTCACGCCTTCGTTCGGTCAGGTGGGTCAGGTCATGTCATGTGAGGTCCCCATAGGAAACACGTTCGATTTGGATAGTGTGAGGGAGTCTATAACATAAATACTAAGTTGTGACTGCTCGTGTGCCTTGTGCAAGTTTGTGTGACCTGTTTCTAGTTTTCTCCTTCATGCCTTCAACATTGCGGTGGGTCGGGTCAGGTCGTGTGATGGTGCCTAAGAAAAAATTTTCAGGTCGTGCCATGTGAGGGTACCCAAGAAAACACATTCGGGCAGGTCAGGTCAGGTCGGGTCGTGTGAGGGCGTCTAAGGAATGCATCCAGGTCAGGTCATGTTAGGTTGTGTGATGGCGCTAAAGGAAATGCATTTGGCCGTGTTGGGACGGGCCATGTCATGTCGTGTGAGGGCGCCCAAGGAAATTCATTCAGGTAGGTCGAGTTGGGTGAGATCGTGTTGTATCCAAGGGTCTTCTTTTCTTGCAGTTATCCTTAGTTGCTCCATAGGATCTGCATTGGTTCGTCATCCTTTCTTGATGGGGATCTTGATGCGCTGGGCTATTTTTCCATTTTTTGACTTGGCTCTAGTACAAGGTTTTGGGTTAGCCAATGGTGAATTTATAGTACATTAGTGTGTGACTTCAAATTTATCAAGCATGCAGAAGAATGTAAAATTAAGGTAAGGTAGACATTTTTTTTGGTGGACAAAATTAGAGTTTGGTTGGATTTTTCCTGATTAAAGACAATGGTAAACAACCTAAATGTTGTGTAACGAGCTCCAAAAATAGAAGAAAAGAGATATCAACGCCTTATAAATAAGCCACTTCGAGGGGGCAACCTCCAATACATTACATAAATGAACAAATCTTGGATGATACAATTTACAAAACCTCCTTTCTATATATAGGAGTCCATGTGGCCATAATGTAATCCTAGTGGGCCACAATGTAATCCTAGCCGACCTAACAATAATAATTTAAGGGCACAATAATAACAAAATGGGGGTTACAAGGGTACAATAATATCAATAAGGGGTTTACACTAACAATAATAAGGGACTATACTAGTGATATAGGGACCTAACATGCCCCTCTCCTTCAAAAAAGTGTTGTCCTCAATGCTTGAGTAGCTCTGGGTGCTTCTGTATAAAATTCTCATCCTCCCATGTAGAATCTTCGGTGGGTAAGTTCTTCCACTTGATGAGATACTCTGAAATTGATCGATTCCGTAGTTGTCGAGTTCTTTTTTCCATGACTGCTTCAGGTTCCAATATGATTTTCCCTTCCCCATCAAGTTCTGGCAATACTGTTTGAACTGGAAGATTTTCACCTATAACCTTCTTTAAGCATAAAACATGGAAAACTGGATGTACTCGCGAAGAAGCAGGAAGCTCCAATTTGTATGGCATAGTACCAATCTTTTGCAACACCTTGTAAGGACCATAGTACTTTGGCGATAATTTATTATCCTTCTTTGCTTGCTTGAGGGACATTTGTTTGTATGGTTGTAGCCGTAAAAATACCCAATCTCCTACATCAAAACTTCTCTCGCTATGATGTTGATTTGCCTGTTGTTTCATTCGATTTTGTGCCAAATTCGGGTTATCCTTTAAGAGTTGGAGAACTTCTTGCTGATGCTCGATGTGATCTTCCACTGCTTGAACCTTCGAATTTTCCCTTAAAGATGATGTGATCGATGGTGGATGATATCCATAAAGTGCCATAATGGGGTCATTTTTGCTGCAGTATGGAAGGAAGTGTTATACCACCATTCAGCGAGAGGTAACCACTTGACCCATTGTGTTTGTTTATCAGATACAAAACAACAAATATATCCTTCCAAAAATTTATTTACTATCTCATTTTGACCATCAGATTGAGGATGATAAGATGAGCTATGAGCTAATTCAGTACCCAAACAAGAAAATAACTCCATTCAAAAATTTCCAGTAAAAATGGGATCTCTGTCGCTCACAATAACCCTTGGGCTTCCATGTAGGTTTTGAATTCTATCCATAAATGTAGTAGCAACTGTACTTGCTTTAAATGGATGAGATAATTCACAAAAGTGTGCATACTTGGTAAGTCTATCAACTACCACCATGATGACACTCTTTCCTTCGGACTTAGCTAAACACGTGATAAAATCTATTGAAATATCCTCCCAACGTTGACTTGGAATGGATAAAGGTTGTAGAAGTCCCGAAGTCTTAATTGTCTCAACTTTATTCTGCTGGCAAACCAAACCTTTCGCCACAAACTTTTGAATATCAGATTTAAGGCCATCCCAAAAAATTCTTTCACCCTTTGGTAATTTTTTAAAAATCCTGAGTGTCCTCCTAAAGGAGAAGTGTGCAATTCCAGAAGAATCTTTTGTTTTAGTTGGGAATTGTTACAAATATATAAGAGATCTTTGTACCCTAAGGAATCAATTTTCCAACTAAATGTATCAGATGTACTAGGATCTTGCTGCAACTTTTGAATGAGTGTCCATATATCTTTGTCCTTCTTCCATTCATCTCTTGCTTCTGTTATCCAATCTGATTGGATAATAGAAATGGCACAAAGCAATGCTTCCACCTATTCATTCTTTCTTGAGAGTGCATCTACAACAACATTAAGCTTTCCTTTTTTGTAGATTATTTCAAAGTCATAACCCAACATCTTTGTGACCCATTTTTGTTACTCTTATGAAGATAGTCTTTGTTCCATGAAGTGTTTAAGACTATCATGATCAGCTTTTACCTTGAAGTGTCTTCCCATTAGGTAAGTTCTCCATTTCTTTAGTGCATGCGGTATTGCTAACATTTCCTTCTCATAAATAGGTTTCTGTAAATACTTTCCTTTGATTGGATGACTTTCAAAAGAAATGGGTCTTCCTTCCTACATTAAAACAACACCAATTCCATTTCCTAAGGCATCACATTCCACAATAAAGGTTTTTGTGAAGTCTGGCGTAGCCAAGACTAGTGCTAGGCACATTGCCTCTTTAAGATGTTCAAAGGCCTTAGTTACTTCCGGATTCCATGAAAATGCATATTTCTTCAATAATGTTGTTAGAGGTTCTGCTATACTCCCATAATTCTTAACAAACTTGTGATAATACCCTGTTAACCTGAGAAATCCTCACAACTGCTTTATGGTTGTGGGGACTTTCCATTCCTTAATGGCTTTAATTTTGTTATGGTCTACTCTAACACCCTCGTGAGATATAATATGACCTAGATACTCCACCTCTTGTACTACAAAGAAGATTTTGGATGTTTTTGCATATAATTGTTTCTCCTGCAATAGTTTGAGCAACCTGTCAACATGTTCAACATGATCCTTCCAAGACCTGCTATAGTTTAGTATATCATCAAAAAATACTAACACAATTTTTCTAAGGAAGGGTTTGAAAATAGAATTCATCAACCCTTGAAATGTAGAAGGTGCATTGGTAAGGCCAAACGGCATGACCAAAAATTCATAATGACCCTCATGAGTTAGAAATGTTGTTTTTGGAATATCTTCAGTCTTCATTCTAATTTGATGATATCCTGAACGAAGATCCAACTTGGTAAAATAAATTGCTCCATGTAATTCATCCAATAATTCATCAATCATATGAATAGGAAAATTATCTTTAATGGTGAGCTTATTGAGCTCCCTATAATCCGGACACATTCGCCATGATCCATCCTTATTGTGTACCAATACTATAGGAGAAGAGAAAGAACTTTGACTAGGTTGAATTATACCCTCCTCTAACATTTTTGCAATCATACGTTCAATTTCACTCTTTTGGACATAAGGATATATATAAGGAGTGATGTCTGGAGGAACACTTCCTGGAATCAAAAGAATAGCATGATCATGATCACGAATAGGTGGAAGTCCTTTGGGAGTTTCAAACACCTTGGAATGATTGTCTAAGACTTGTTGGAGATATGCAGAAATAGATGATTTTGATGTTGGAACTTCTAGTGAGCATAATTGTGCAATTACGCCTTGTTGTTCTTTTGTTAGAAGCTTTGTCATGACATTAGAGCTTATTGTCTTTCCCAGCTTCCCCACAATACCTCGTAATTTTAATTCCTTTCCTTCTGAAAAAAATTTCAAGAAAAGTTCTTGAAAATTAAAAGCTGCCATCCCCAAATATTGTAACCATTGTACTCCTAGTACAACATCAGCACCTCCCATAGGAATGGAAAGCATTGGACTAGTCAATACATAATCCCCCATGGTTAGCTTGATATTATGGCATTTTCCAAATAAATTTATAGTTCCTCCATTTACAACCATTACTTGACATTCTGGTGCTGGGTATAGGAAACAATTTAATTCCTTGGCTACCTTAAAATGAATAAAATTATGGGTGCTACCTAAATCAATCAACACTATTACCTTTTTCTTCTTGATCTATCCTTCTATATTGAGAGTTTGAGGAGTGGTAATTCCTGCCAGTGCATTACACGATATAGTCGGATTCATTTCTTCATCTTCTAGGGCTGGTTCCTGGTGTATATCCTCTTCTTGTTCATTTTCTTCTTCCTCTTCAAAATCTATGTAAAATAATTTCTTCTCAGCACACTTATGACCTTTAGTGTATTTGCTATCACAACTGTAGCAAAGCCCTTTTTCTCTTTTTTCTTCCAATTTTTGTGGTGTCAACCTTGTAGGTTGTGGAAATCTAGGCATAACAACACTTCCTTCTTTATAGAATTGAGTGGTAGGCTTCCTTTTCACCATTATTTTACATTCAACTTTTCTTGCCAACCTAAATGCCTTCTCCAATGAATCTGGTTCCAAAAAGTGAACTTCATGTTGGATGTTATCCTTTAAAGTGCCTATGAAAAGATCAATCTTGTGTTCCTCTGGAATATCAGTTACCCTTATATTCAATTTTTGGAAGCCCTCAATGTGCTGCCCCACTAAACCCTTTTGTTTGAGATTTATCAATTGGCTAAAGAAGGTGTTGCTCTTCGTATCCTCATAATGTGCTATCATTACCTCCGTAAAAATTGACCAAGTGACAATTTTTTTACGGGAGCAAAGCCATCGATACAATACAAATGTATTTTGTTCTAAATGTAAATTTTCAATGCATACCTTTTGTGTGTTTTGCACATTATGGAGATCAAAATATTGCTCCATCTGTACTATCCATGTTACAGGATCCTTTCCATCAAACTTCCTCATATCCATTTTTTGAATATGGTGGTTCTTCCCACCAAAATTAGAGTTTATGAAATCACGATTAACATTTATTTTTTTCTCATCATGAGGTTCTTCTACTATATTTTCACCATTAGGAAACACTTCTTGTATCAACTTTGTCAAACCTTCGATGTCTGCTTTTAGATCATTCTTCATGTTTTCCATGTTGTCTTTCATGTCATCCATCTTAGCTTCCATGCCAGCTTCCATGCCATCCATCTTCACTTCCACGCCTTTCTTCAAAACTTCCATTTCATTTTTTTTTTCTCTTTGCGAGAGTGAAATTTGTTGCACTTTCTCTTGTAATTTTGATAGATCATGTTGCAATTCTTCATCTTCGTGAGTCATAGTAGAGCCTTCTAAAGGCTTAATGGGTTTTGAATTATTTTTACAAGGCATCTTTTAGAACCCAATACTGATATTTATTCTACAATATGCCCTTGGAATCAATTCAAATTGATTCTTCAAACAAGACTTATGCAATTCGGAAAAAAAACTACACACCTTTTTCTTTCTTTTGAGGAGCTCCATATTGAAATTGGATTATCTCTGTGATTGCAGCACTTCAATATTTTAATTTCAGTACCAACATAGCCCTCTTAATTATCTTTCAAATGCCACAAGTCTGACCTGATTTGGATACTTCAAGACAAAGTTGTGTCCAATCTCCCACAATGACCTAATTATGGACTGGTTCAGTAGAGCTAACTTGTACGACTTGCCACGTGTCATTGTTTCATCCTTCAGCTCTGAAATTGATAGCCACAAAACTAAAGTCTGTGTGATTGTGACCACTTTTTACAGCACTCCAATCCGATGCTCACAGAGAGAGTTATGAATATTTTCCCACGATCACCTCTTTGAGAAGAAACTCAAGAGCCCGAAAAAGCACTACCTTCCACAGATCATATCTCTGAAAATGTTCTGAACCAAGCTCTGAAATTTTTTGAAGATTTTCCTTAGGATGTTGGCTTTGCACCCTAAAAATTTCCACTTCGAAAACTTAGTAGAAACAAATTTATAGCGCAAATTACACGATGACGTGTTTAGGAGCCTGAAAAAATACCTGACTTCCACAGATCATATCTCCTAAAATATTGCGAACCAAGCTCTGAAATTTTTTGACGATGTTCCTCAGGATTTCGGCTTCGTACTATAAAAATTTCAGCATCTGAAACTTCGTAGAAAAAACTTTATAGCGAAAATTCCACGATGACCTGTTTGGAGCAGTGAAACCCTAGAATCCTAAGCTCTGATACCAAATGTTGTGTAACCAGCTCCAAAAATAGAAGAAAAGAGATATCAACGCCTTATAAATAAGCCACTTCGAGGGGGAAACCTCCAATACATTACATAAATGAACAAATCTTGGATGGTACAATTTACAAAACCTCCTTTCTATATATAGGAGTCCATGTGGCCATAATGTAATCGTAGTGGGCCACAATGTAATCCTCGCCGACCTAACAATAATAATTTAAGGGCACAATAATAACAAAATGGGGGTTACAATGGTACAATAACAACAATAGGGGGGGTTACACTAATAACAATAAGGGACTATACTATTAATATAGGGACCTAAAAGTGATGGTGCCTAAGGAAAAATGTTCAGGTCGTGCCATGTGAGGGTACCCAAGAAAACATGTTCGGGTGGGTCAGGTCGGGTTGAGTCATGTGAGGGCGTCTAAGGAATGCATCCAGGTCAGGTCATGTTAGGTTGTGTGATGGCGCTGAAGGAAATGCATTTGGGCGAGTTGGGACGGGTTATGTCGTGTCGTGTGAGGGCACTGAAGGAAATGCATTCAGGCAGGTCTGGTTGGGTCAGGTCGTGTCGTATCCAAGGGTCTTCTTTTCTTGTGGTTATCCTTAGTTGCTCCATAGGATCTACATTAGTTTTTCATCCTTTCCTGATGGGGATCTTGATGCGCTGGGCTCTTTTTCCATTTTTGGACTTGGCTCTAGTACAAGGTTGTGGGTTAGCCAATGGTGAATTTCTAGTACATTAGTGTGTGACTTAAAATTTATCAAGCATGCACAAGAATGTAAAATTAAGGTAAGGTAGACATTTTTTCTAGTGGACAAAATTAGAATTTGGCTGGATTTTTCTTGATTATAGACAATGGTAAACAGCCTACATCAATGTTTCTTTCCTTTATGCAACAACCAACATCAATTCCTTCCGAAAACAACTCAAAACAGAAGCAAACAAGTATCCATTCTTATCAAGTCACGTTGGGGCAGTAGGTAGCTGAATATAATCTATAAAAGGGAACACCTCCAACATTCCAGAAAGAATTATGAACAAAATGAACCATTACTTACACTGCATTGTAAGCTAAGAAGCCAAATTTATGAATGTAAGGATCTACAATCCCAGTTTTTTGCAGTCTGCTCCATCTAACATTGTAAGCATACTGGTCATTTATAAATGCAGTATGTTGACATAAATTGAAGATTCCTTGATGTGAGTTCATGATATTGAAATTAGTAGAACAAAAAGGGTAATATTACAGACACAAGTTCAGCTACGTAATGACAGATTTTAATTTCTTTCTTGATTTATCGATGGCAAGTTTTTGTGGTGCATCAATTGTTTTTTTTTTTTAATAATTTTTTCCTAATCAGTACATTGATGACTCCTCTAGAGCTACTCTAAAATCTGGTGAATAACAGGCTCCAGGATTATTATTATATCTCCTTTATAAATGATAAGCACTCTTTTGTGGGCTAGCTTCTTATGGGCACCTTATAGCCCTCTCAATTTGGGAGAACCAGATTTTTCATGGGTGAACTATTTTTTAGCCTTGCAATTATTCTAAGGCTCCATTTCATAGTCATAATTGTTTTTCCCTCTATCCCCAAATATTCCATTTGAGTGTTTTCCACAATTAGTCTTAATTTTTAGTCAATATATTTTTGCCTTCAACTTTGTGGTCACTTCTCTCCACCTTTCAAGATGAACTACTTGCTACAAATAAAACTTTGGAATCCTATATCCAATGATTTTTTCTATTAGGAAGGTATTTTACAAAATTATTCAAAACCATGAATTTTTTCGATGACTTTATATTTTTCCATGGAGCTTGAATCCTCATCCACAATCCCCAACCCATAACCCATTTAACACCCTAAACCTCTAAACACCTAAACCATAAACCTCTAAACCCTTAACCCCTAACAACTAACCCATTTATCTACCTAAACCCATAAACCCATAGCCCATTTAACCTTCTAAATCCCTAAAACCCTAACCCATTTAACCCCCTAAACCATAACCCCATTAACCCATAACCCCTAACCCCTATAAGTGTCCTCTATCATCAATGTCTGCAAACTCCATGGTCCTGGTACAACGTGTTCATAAATTTATTCCTATATCATCTACACATCTATAACTTCCTCTTCTTGATATATCTTGACTTGTTTTGTAATATCCCAAAATAAGGAATTTCTACAACAATAAGAATATCTTAAGATATTCTAAAGTTGGAGATCCATAAATATATAAACATAAAAATGAGAAAGCAGTGTTGCATCAACTTCAAAAAATGTAAGAAGAGCTCATATCCATCTTATTAATGTTATATCAGCACAATGTGTACAATATCTTGAGGAAATGATCACTCAATCTTAGGCAAACCAACCTTCAAGGAACATTTACAAGAAATATGAAATACACTGCCACATATGAAAAACAAGGTTATGACAGCACGGTTTTATAAGGAGAAACTGCTGCTAGCACATCTCAATACATAGATATATCAATACACGGCTCATACAACATGGGTAGCAAAGATAAACACTCCCAAAGGAAATTTCTAGACAATCTTGGAAGGATTGGCTGAAATATGCAAAATACCAAAATGCCGGAGTTGCAGGGTAGTTGTTTCAACTCAAGATCTGGAAATGGATGATGATAATTGATGATGTTGCATATGATGAATGGATATCATCTAATGTATATCTCAGGTGAAAGGTTGATCCAATCCCTGAAGATCTCACCCTCCAAAATAGTGGTGCAAATCCCCACTTCAAATACTCTCAGAAATAACGTAGTCAAGGAGAGGGACTGTGCTGTAGGTGATGATAAATTCTTGGCCTGATTCCAAAGATCTACAATCAGCTCCTAAAACTTCCTTAGTGGCCTCCTAGAGGATTAGAAGCTCCCTCCTCAGAAATATAATCTCTAGAAGTGATGTTGTGGAACTCTCCACTGCAACACCCTACAACACAACGTTTCCTGCTATAGGAATAAAGTTGTAGCTAAAGGAGGTGGCTTGGCCTTGAGCCCGAAATGTGCTATAAATGAAGTAAAATCCCTAAAGATGCCTCTCAATAAGGGAGAAGGATTCCTAAATAGGAAATCCCCTTGTGCTAAGCAACACAACAATCTCAGTTAAACCACTGGATAAAGCAAATAGTCATGCAAACCAAATTCTATATTCAATAACATATCCTTTTATGGCTGCCTTGTCCTCCATTTATACAAATGAAAGCCTCCTTGCCTTGGTCCCCACACATTAGGGTTTTCTCCACCAAATTATCTCTTCCCCTTTCACACTGCGCTATCTTTCAAGGTGATCCACTCCTAGTATGGTAGCGTTGTTCACTTGGTCAAACTTGACCTTGTCCTCATGCATTTACCCCTTTTCACATTTGAGGGTAAAAAATAGAGCTAATATGATGATCCCTTTCACATTATGAGAGATTTTATTCCTACCCATGGGCCTCCTTACCCATGTATTCACTTCCTAGATGATATAAGAAAAATTAATGTTCCAATTAGCTTTATGCTAATTTTGGGAACATTGCAGTCCTCCCCTCCCAAATGTTGCTTGTCATCAAGAAACTTCAAGGATAGAACTGAAGGGCCTTCTTGAGGCATGCATGCTGAAATGAATTGGGATCTTCCATCCCCATATGAATCTCCCATCCCCAATCAATCATCCATACAAAATGAGTTACCCTCTAACATGGCAACTCCTGAAAGTCTTCTTCCACCTTTGGCTCATGCAAAGTAGGTGTGCTGAAAATCTGATCATGGTAGACAAGGTAGTCTACCCCACGTTGTCCTTCTCTCCAATCATGATAATTTTAGAGTATGTGCTACTCCTAGGCTGCAAAATTATTTCCCTCAAGTGGAAAAATGAAGAACAATCCTCCAAGGATCTCCTCTCCAACATTGAAGAACAACTTGGCCCAAAACATTTAATCCATGATGAATAGGACATGATCATCATAGGGTATCGAAATGAGAAGTTTTCTAAATGTTTTACATGATTCTGCATGATACAAAAAATGCCTCAAGTGGACACAGCGTAGTCTCTCCCACTACAACTTCAGAAAGTAGCATGGCAAGTGGTGTTTTGACAAACTGCTAGTTGTGTGAATCATCACATCTACTAGTGAATATAAAATGAGTGGATGTGTCAAATGAGAATACAATAAATAATTAAACACTTGCCCATGGTTATACAAAGGATGCCTGTCTCCATCATAATAGTTGGCAAAATATTGTTTATGGGGCTCAACAATAAACTTGCCCTCTTGTGGAACAATGCATTGTATGATAATGGTAAGAAGATGCAAATACTGTGTTACATAAACAATAGATGCCAAAACAACATTCTCACCATGTGCTGAAAGTAAAGTGATGCATGAATACATGAATAATTCCATGCTCCAAAATAACAACGTTGTTGGCCTATGCAAATAGGATCCTGCCAACCCATAGCTCAATTCTTTGACATGATTATTGCCAAATACTCCTCCAATAATGTTGCTACAAATATGGAATTTCTCCCAAAATGGAAGTAATTCCTGATCATAAAAGGCCAAGAAGTATCCTCTTTGCACCATGATAGTGCCATTTCCTACTCCTGCAACATCATACAACACGTGAGAGAAAATCTACCCTTGCTCTCTCAAGTACCACCAAAGCAACAAAAGTTTTTGCTGCTTCCTAATGCTCTCATCATACAAGACATGTGATGAAGACATAATGAATGATATGAATGCCACATCAACACCATGCATCCATCCTCTTTGCTGCTCAATGATGCCAACATCCTACCACATCTCCTCCATCCCCATACCCTTGGAAAGAGTATATGCCAAGTGATGGGAAAACTCCTTCAAGAGTAACCAGCGCAGCCAAGCCTCCTGGTGCCTGGTATCATAAATTTGGAGGTAGCTCACCAGCTTCTTTCTCACCATCCGCGTCCACTCAATCATTTTTGGATGTCTCCTTCCATCCTCCATATTGGTACTCCTCCCATGAGGGCTACCATCATCCCAAATCAGATTTATATCTTTGCATTTCATGGGATTTTGAAATGAAATCTTCCCAAGGATCAATTTGATCCCATAAGGACTCAAATATGTGGTATGAAAAAACCTCCCATCATGATGTGTATGGCTCAAGAAGTGTCTAACACAACCATGAGAGATGTTATCCATCCGAAGATGTCCTCCATCATATATCTGCTCCTCCTTGGATCCATGATGATCCAAGTGTCAAAAGGGAAGAACCTCCTAAATCTGTTGAAAAAACTTACACTCCATGATTTGTTGAAGTGCACCTCCCATGAAACCTCTCCATGAGATCTCCTCCTCATGCATTGCCTTCCAAAACCAAAGAGGTCTTGGATCTACTGCAAGTAGAAGTTTCTCTTTGAGCTGTGGCATGCTGATTGAGAGAGTGTCATCTAGAGAGGAGAAAGAGTTTCTTATCTCTAGATGTCTACTCCTTGTTACTGCTCCCTTCATGGCTTCCAGAATGAAGCTACCATTTGAGTGTTCCCATGAGTATTGGTTTGTATTTTCTTCATCACTGTTTTTGTATAGCACAATGCAATCTGCTACTCTAAATCAACAGTATGCAGTGATGTGGACCCATCCATAATTTTTGCTGAAATGAAAAGAGATGGACATTTAAGAATACCTTGGTTAAATGTGGAAGCTTCTTGCAGGGCTGCAACAGTTTCCTCTTCATATGTGTTGGCTTCCAAAACTATTGAAGATGAAGGTTATTCCTCCATGGCTACAATAGCACTGGTACATGCCTCTCCAACTGGTGGTGAAGGATTCTCCTCATCTTTGCCAAATTTCTTGATCAATATTTGACAAAAATCAACAAGGGTAGATACCCTTGCACGGCTCCAATGGTTGAACCACCAAGTATTTGCTTCACCTTCAAGGTGCAGCGCTGAAATTTCTATAGCCTTTCTATCTACTATAGGATGTAGTAGGAAGAAAGCCTCTAGATTCTTCACCGAAACCTCTGCTGCACATGTGAGCAATCCATCACAGGTGGACAATAGAAATATATTGCCTCTCATCATCCCATAGTTGCGGGGTCTTCTTTCTTCTTCTAGTTGAATAAATTGTGGTAAAGTTAGAGTCTTCTTGAAGGCTCTAGGTTTAGCTTTGTATTCAGCAAGTTACTCACTTAGAATTTCGAATTCCAAGTGTTCTTCATGCTTCAAGCCTTCTTCTCTTTGAGAATAAGAAGTGCATGGTCCTTCCTCTTCTCCTTCTTCCATCTTTTTGACCTCCTTGGAGAGGTCCTTTATGGATCTGAAAACTAAAGAGAAAAATCTCATCTTCTTCATCATCTTCATCTCTTCGATCTTATTATGGCTTAAACTCACAGGCTAAGCCAAAGATCATGTTCTGGTACCACTGTAATATCCAATAATAGGGAATTTCTACAATAATAAGAATATCTTAACATATTCTAAAGTTGGAGATCCAACAATATGTAAACATAACAATGAGAGAGAAGTGTTGCATCAACTTCAAAAAATGTAAGAAGATATCATAGCCATCTTATTAATGTTATAGCAACAAAATGTGTAAAAGATCTTGAGGAAATGATCACTAAAGCTTAGGCAAACCAACCTTCAAGGAACATGTACAAGAAATATGAAATACACTGCCACATATGGAAAACCAAGGCTATGACAACACAGTTTTATAAGGATAAACTACTGCTAGCACATGTAAATACATAGTTATATAAATACATGTCTCATAAAACATGGGGAGCAAAGATAACACTCCCAAAGGAAATTTCTAGACAATCCTGGAAGGATTGGCTGAAATATGAAAAATACCAAAATGTCAAATTTGTAGGGTAGCAATTGCAACTCAATATCTTGAAATGGATGAAAATAACTGATGATGCTTCATATGATGAATGGATATCATCCAGTGGATCTCTCAGGTGAAAGGTTGATCCAATCCCTGAAGATCTCACCCTCCAAAATAGTGGTGCAAATCCCCACTTCAAATACTCTAAAAAATAACACGGTCAAGGAGAGGGACTGCACTCTAGGTGATGAGAAATGCTTGGCCTGATGCCAAAGATATGCAATCAGCTCTTGAAACTTCCTCACTAACCTTCGAGAGGAATAAAAGATCCCTTCTCTGAAAGATAAGCTCTAGAATGGGTGTTGTGGAACCCTCCACTGCAAAACCCTACAACACAACGTTTCCTGCTACAAGAATAATGATGTAGCTGAAGGAGGTGGCTTGGACTTGAGCCTGAAATGTGGAGAAATTAATTACAATCCCTCAAGAGTCCTCTCAATAAGGGAGAATGATTCCTAATAGGAAATCCACTTATGCTAAGCAGCACAACAATCTCAATTAAACAACTAGAGGAAGAAAATAGTAATGCAGACCAAATTCTATATTCAATAACATATCCTTCTATTGTTGCCTTGTCCTCCCTTTATACAAATGAAATTATCCTTTCCTTGGCCCTCACACATTAGGATTTCCTCCACCAAATGATCTCCTCCCCTTTCACACTGCGCTATCTTTCAAGGTGATCCACTCCCATTATGGCAGCTTTGTTGACATGGTCAAACTTTACCTTGTCCTTATGCATTTTCCCCTTTTCACACTTGAGGGTACGAAATAGAGCTACTATGATGATCCCTTTCACATTATGAGGGATTTTCTTCCTACTCATGGGCCTCCTTACCCATTTATTCACCTCCTAGATGATATAAGAAAAATTAATGTTCCAATTAGCTTTATGCTAATTTTGGGAACATTACATCTTTCTTCTTAATCGCAATCTGCAACTCCATCCTGCTCCATTGTCCAAAAATTCGAAGAAGCTCTACTTCAAAATTATCCTCCAAGACTTCAAGTTCAACATGAATCCATGGGTTCTCTTCTTTCATATGCCTTAACCTATACAAGGTCTGAAAAATCCTCTCGTGACATTCTTCCGAACTTGCGATGTCTTGTTATGCAACTTCGACCTTGACCAATGTCTTGCCCTTGCCAATGTTTCACTGAGACCAAGAAATATAATGTTGAATCTTCGATATCATCTACAGCCATGTCATAATATTACTACTTCAATATTCAATCTTCAACAAATCTGAACTCACCCTAAATCAAGCTCTGATATCATCTATCACGAAGCAGTACTGGTGCTAGTGCTTCACCCACGCGAGGGCGCCAAAGGAAACATGCTAAGGTGGGTTGATTCGGGTCATGCGCTCGAGCGGGTTGGGTCATGTGTTTGGGCATGTCAAGTCATGGCATTCGGTTTGTGCATTTAGGCAGGTTGGGTCATGCGTTTGGGTGGGTTAGATTGTGCACTCAGGCGAGTCGAGTCGGGTGATGTCGTGTGAAGGGACCGTGTTAGAAATTCTAAGTTGTGACCGCTTGTGTACCTTGTGCACGTTTGTGCAGTCTGTTTACCAATTTCTCCCCCATTCCTTTGTTCAGGTCGTGCATTCAGGTGGGTCAGGTCAGGTATTCTGAGGGTGGAAGTGTTAAATATGCTAAGTTATAGCCTCCTGTGTGTCTTGTGCACGTTCGTGCGACCCGTTTTCCTTTTACTCCCTTGTGCCTTCAATCGGGTGAGTCAGGTCATGTCGTGTGAGGGCACCCGAGAAATTAACATGTTCAGGTCAGGTTGTGTGAGGGAGGTTGTATAAAAAATACTAAGTTGTGACCACCCGTGTGGCTTCTGGCCCATGTTCATCGGACCCGTTTACATTTTTCTCCCTTATGCTTTTGTTCGGGTAGGTCAAGTAGGGTCATTTGAGGGCGCTCAAGGAAACGTGTTCAGGTCAGGTTAGGCCATGTGAGGCCACCCAAGGAAACACGTTAAGGGTGGGTCGGGTCTAGTCAAGTCATGTGAGGGTGCCCACGTAAACGCGTTTGGATCAAGTTGGGTCAGATCGTGATGTGTGAAGGCACCCAAGGAAACGTGATCACGATGGGTTGTGTGAGGGAGGCCATATCAAAAATGCTAAGTTGTGACCACCCGTGTGCCTTGTGCATGTTCATGTGTCCCATTTGCATTTTCTATGTTGTTCCTTCATTCGGGTGGCTCGGGTCGGGTTGAGTCATGTGAAGGCACCCATGCAAATGTGTTCGGGTTAGGTTGGGTCAAGTCATGCCATGTGAGGGTGCCTAAGGAAACGTGTTCGGGTTGGGTTGGGTCTTATGAGGGAGGTCATGTAAAAAATTCTAAGTTGTGACCGCCCGTGTTTCTTTTGCACGTTCATGCGATCCGTTTTCCATTAGCTTCCTTGTGCCTTCGTTCAAGCGGGTGGAGTCATGCATTGTGACAACGCCCAAGGAAACACGTTCGTGTCGGGTCAGGTCAAGTCATGTAAGGGTGGCCATATCAAAAATGCTAAGTTGTGACCGCCCCTATGCCTTACGGACATTCGTGTGACAAAATTTCCATTTTCTCCTTTGTACCTCCGTTCGGGTGGGTCGGGTCATGTCGTGTGAGGGCACCCAAGGAAACGCGCTCGGGTGGGGTCGGGTCAGGTCTTGTGAGGTAGGCCATATAAACAATTATAAGTTGTGATGGCATCTATCCCTTAATTTCCATGTTCATGCGACCTATTTTAAATTTTCTCCCTTGTGCCTTAGCTTGGGTGGGACAGGTCGTGTCGTGTAAGGGCACCCAAGGAAACGTGTTCGGGTTGGGTCGCGTCATGTGTGTGGAAAGTTGAAACTTTTACATATTAGATAATTTTTATACACCTTAATGTCTTATTTATTTATATTCAATTTTTAAGTTAATAATATAAATAATTTTTTTTTAAATATTATTATTTACATTTAATTTTTAATTTTTTAATTTTTATTTTAATTCCCATTCCCGCTTGCAAAAAATACAGCCTTCAGGAGTGGCTCGAATCACTGTTCCGAATCCATTTTCACTGTTCTCCATGCAAACTCGGGTTAAACTTGACTCGACCCTGTCGAACAGCACGACGCCCTGCTGGACCCAACTCGCCCTGAATGTTGAACACATTTTCCATGTCTCAACCCTTGCGTTTCTTTGGACGCATTGGAGAAGAGTGTGGACCGAGTCCATGCTTTTGTGGGCTCTGAGGTGATGTATAATCAGGTGGCCCAAGGAATGAACTTGGAGAACTAGTTTCTATGGGCTATTAGGGAACGAGTTATCGACCATGTGCGCAAGCTGGATGATTTTATGCTTACATTTAGTCCGTACACTATTGATGGCGGAAATGTAACATTTATGGCGAGAGAAGAAATATATCTGAGTTCAATTCGAAGGAGTGTTGTAGCTTTACACACTGAGTATGTTGAGGAGGATGAAGATAATGGGGCCTTATCTTGTGAGCTGGGACAGAAAAGGCAGAGATGCTATAGGCGAGATCACTTCCATGCTTCCACTTGATATGCTTTCTTTCATTATCCCCTCATTTTCCACATTGTTTTAACTATTTTATTGTAATTTTTAATTCCTTTTATGTTATTTTACCCAATACCTTGACTAGGTTTCATTTGGCACCTTCAGTAGTCATGTGTTAACCAAAAGGTTGGGGTGAACTTATGCCACAGAGAGCTCATGACCCTAGAATGAAGTCCATCCCTTTTTCACCTTAAGCCTTACCTTTTATTTTTTATTGTGTTGGGGTATAATGGTAAACCAATGGAAATCCCCGAGGGCACATGTCCTAGGAGTTTCTCCTGCTAAAAAAGGGGTGATTTATGTACAAGAAATAAAAATTGCAAGTCCTTTTGCGTACAAAAATCCACAAAAAATATACATTAAAAACATGCTATATTCCACCATTGAATTGTACCATAAGGATTAAACCTTGGGTTTTTTAACTTGGATCATTATTGTTGCAAAAGCTTCAACTTGGTCCTAGACTACAACCCAACAGATATTTGATTTAGAGTAGGACATACTAAGGCCGTCAAACTAATTTCTTATGCAAGATCCATTGTTGTTGCTTTAGGTTGTGTAGACCTGTAAATGCTATGGATTTTTTTTTATTCAATATTTTGACCAGGAAAAACCTAGAGGAAAAATGGTTTACATTAGTCATGTAAATTTGAAGTTACACATCCCATATGGCTATTTCAATCCTTTCCCCTTGATGCCAACCAGGGTTCTGCCTCTAGAACCGGTTTGTGAGATTATATTTCTATGTTATCTTATATTGCCTCAACAATTTGTTAGTGTAATCTACTATAAGTTCAACACTATATATGGTTGTAGGTAGGGAGTGGTGATGTAGCAGGACTGGACAATATCCATCATGCAAAAAATTTCACATGTAAGATTTAGACATCTACCAATTGTTGCAACAGATAATGATAAAATTTGAACAAGGCTAAGAGTGATGAATATTGAGATTTCATAGAATGACTTCTTAATTTTGGATTCCTTTATAGTTGTAATATGACCAATTACCAATAATAATTGTTTCCTTCATTTATGTGCTAATTCTTTTCCTGAAATCCTCAATGCATTTTTCATTTTCATGGAAAATCCTTCAATTCCTCTCCTTCCAATTCTCCCATAAGACAAAACCTTGATGACATTTCTAAGCCTAATTAATGATTTCATTTGGTACCTTTTGTATCCCATTTTTGAGATAGTGGTAATGATGTTTCTATGAGTTTTTTTATATTTATAGAAGACATTAGATCCTTTATCCCACCATATTGTGACATTGGACAATTCATCCAAGAGGTAATCCAATGTTTCTTTCTCCCTTTGCACAGGTTGCATCAAGAGGGCGATTCGAAACATATTTTCTAAATTTTTTCCCATGTGATGGTCTTTTGGTGGTCCAAAATCCAAAGGAACATACTAACTTTTGCCCAATGTTTCAACTTCCATATTTTCTTCCAAATTTGGTCCTCTTGGAGAGTTGCATATCTAATTGCTAAGTTGTATGCCTCTTTGAGGATAAATTTTCCCTCCATTTTATACCCGCATATGATTTTATCAACACCCTCCTATAATTTAATTGGTCTCTCTTGATTTTTTTTTAACATCGTTCCTCTAGGGCTTCTTGTTCCTATGATATTTTCACTGATATTTTGAATTCAATTTTCTCCACATATTTGGGTCTCTTTTGTCATACCAAATACTTTAAAATTCAACATTACCCTCTCTATTGTCAATTCCTTCAATTTCTGTCTATTGTCAATTCCTTCGATTTTTTATAACATCCAAAATGGGCGAGTATGGAAAATTGAATCCATGATTCCTCCCATAATAAATCAATAGTTTTAAATAATGCCGTTCTTGTTCCTTACATTGTTCCATATATGATATCCCCTAATATCCGATTCTAATCTTATCAATTGGTGCTTTAGTTTGTTCGATATATATTTGACTCTACATAGACTTCCCCAAAGAGAGTTGGGATTCATGAGCCATTTCCACCAACTTTTGGCTACCGTAATTCTCTCTAAAGAATCTAGATCTCATAATCCTAACCCTCATTTTATCTTTAGTAAGTATATTTGTCTCTAGGCTACTAGATACCACTTTCGCTCCCTTTCTGCACCCTCCCCATAGAAAAGAGTTTGTATGTTTCAGATATTTTGAGTGCCATTTTAGGGGAAACTATGGATGAAAATAGGTATAGAGGCATGTCTTCAAGAACATATTTTAGAAGGGTGATTCCGCTTAAAAAAAGGAGATCCATAAGAATCTAAATTAATAGCTTTTTTTCAAATTTAGAAAGTAATTATTCCCATGATTCCATTCTCAATGATATCTCTAGGAGTAGAGAACCTAGGTATTTGAAAGGAAAATAACATTTCTAGATATGTTGAGTATAGGAAACATGCATTAGAACATATAGTGGGGTGTTAAAGGAGAAAATAGGAGTTTTATATGCATTTATTTCCATGCCTAAGGCTTCTTGGAATATTTGCATGTAAACCATACTTGCCATGAATTTTATGAACCTTAGAAACCCTAGTCTTCTACTGTTGGGATACTTTAACCTCCAAGATAAACCAATCAACATTTGTGGACTCTGAATTTTCATATTTCTATTCGACCATATAGAAGGAATAGGAGAAATGGACTTCAACACTCTCATTCGGCCCTGCCTCACTTGCAAACATCTCTCTTAGAAGAAACACATAAATAGAGGGAGGATTCTTTGGCACATGTATGATTAATTCCAGCATGAGTGACGTTCTAAAATATCTTCAAGAAGTTCCCTTTTAGAAGCTACCCAAGAAATACCCAAGTTTTTTTTTTTACAAACGTTTTCTCATTACGAAGGCCTATGGTTCCTTGACCAAGAAATATATCAACAATTTCATCATTTTTAAATACATCAGCGGTATTAATTTCCAAAGAAATATTTCTTTTTCAATCGAAAGATTCCTTATGTCTCTTCCTCTCTTTCTGTTGGATGAAATCTGAACATACACACTTGAATCTTTGATATTCTTCTACATACCTTACTTTTTTGTGAAGGTACTTGTAAGCATCACAATTAAGCTTCGTATGAAATCCTTTGCTCCCTACGTACTCACCAATAGAACAATGAAATTTTATTTTAAGGAGATTTTCATCGATATATTTAGGTTCAACACATTCAAATACTAATATAGGAACCATGTATGAGTACAGTGGTCTAGATGGTCATGTTGAGCGACCCTGTGGCATTAAAAAAAAATTCTAGGGAATATTTCATTAATATAGGGTTGAAGCCAAAAAAAATCCCATGTTTATTCTTGTCAAATTGGTTAATGTTTCATTATGTTTTACGGAGACCCTAGTGAAAAGCTTTCCAGCCTGAAATCTTATGGAAATGATACTATTGATTATGATCAATCTGGACATGTCTTCAATGAAAATGAGATGTTGAAGCTTAGTCCTGAGGATGTTTTCTTGGCTACAGGAACATAACTTTCGACAGACAAGAACATGGACCTTGATGAAATGCAGGGGGGCAATTTTGGATGTTTGGATGTAGAAGCCATTGCTTTTTTGAAAAGTAAAGAAGGAAGTCTCCAATATGTGAGAAATCTGTTAGTTTCTACTGGTTTTAATAATGACAACATTATAGAGACTACAAGATGGAGTCATCCTTCCCATCCTATAGATATTCATATTTTTGACCAACTTGAAGACAATTATAATGATGCACAACAAAATAGTCCATGTATGAAAAAATTAATGGAAGCTAGGTATGTAAGAAATCAAATATGGCTCTGGAATTTGTCAATAGGAAGTTGATGTTTCATCTCGTAAATGAAGTCTTGGGAAAAAATGGAAGCCATTGTTAGACTTTCGACCCTGGATAAATCCTACACAATTAAGTTGTAGATATATGTATACTGGAAAAAATTACTTCAAGAAGTGTGGGATCAGATTTCTAGGTTCCCCGAGGGAGATTGTATAATTATAGAATATGTGGATGTTTTTATTAGTAAAGACATGCAAATTAAAACCCCTTGGACATTGGACAATGAGACTTTTGAGAAAGCTAGGTTTGAAGTGGAACATATTATCTTTGATGATCTTCTTAAAGAAAAAAAAATTCACCTCATTCCTCGATAAAATTCAGTAGGCAAAGAATTCTAGCAGTGAACATGTGTATTTAGTCCAAAAAACTTGATTTAGTAGACTCCAATAGCTCCTCTGAATATACGAATGTTTTTTGTCAACATGGGTATATATATGGAAATATCACAAGCAACCGGATAAATTTGTATAGGGTTTTAATTCACAATGGACATGTCTCTCCATATGGGGCATACGACCCTACATATGGTCCAGGTTTTCCTAAAGACACCATTGTCCCATTTGCACACTTGCTAGTTTGCTCTGAATATCCACCTACGTGTAAACATGTTGGCTACCTTAGTCACAAGTTCACGTAGGTCCTCAATGTTGTCATGTCTATTCAAAATTTAATAATATTGGTGTTCACCCTTGGTTTTCATATAGATTGACCTAATATCTACTTGTTATGTTTAGATTATGTAAATATATTGACGAAATTGATAGGTTAGGTTGGCTCTTTTGTTCCAACCACCCATGCACATATCTATATATAGGTCAAGCTTATCTATTCTCTTTATCACTAGGTGTGTTGGACACTTTGATCTACAACATCTATTTAAGGTCTTGTCACATTTTGTTCTCCTTATTTCAAACTTTGTTTCTCAACCAGACAACCTCCTTCAACATATTTCACCAAAAAAAAGAGAAAATTATACCAAAATTATTTTCCATTGTTGTTTAATATCAACTTCAACGAATTAAGGCCATGGCAGTGAAGAAAATTCTTTGTTGCAGAATATGCACAATATAATAGTAGATCAGTTTTATGTTCGAATTTAGGATGAATGACAACTATGGATATTTGATGAACATTCATAGCTTCATGACATTATTTCAATGGAACCTTTTCATCTGGATACCAAGCGTTGTTTAGCAATTGATATGCAAAAAGACTAGGCAAGAGTTTTAGTGCTCTAAAATTACATGGCTACATCTTGTCATAGTGGTAGTTATATATTCAATGTCAATTTCAGAATCTGAACTAACAACATATTTTTTGGAATTATTTAAATGTGCTATATATTTTATTTTCTCGTACTACTGGATCTATCTCAATTCCTTGTAGATTTGGTTGATAGTCTTGATTTTTTAAAATCGGAAGTGCTTCAATTATCTGTTTAAACCATAAAATTTTATCATCAGTTGAATGATTCTCCAAAAAAGGCCGCGTTGTCGACTCTAACACAACAATCTCAATAAAAATATAAGTGTGTGATTTCAAATTTATCAAGCATGCACAGGCCTATAAAATTAAGGTATGGTAGACATTTTGTCTGGTGGACAGAATTAGAGTTTGGTTGGATTTTTCTTGATTGAAAACAATGGTAAAAAAAAACAAAAAAGTTTTAAGGACATTATACTAATCCTAGTTGAAAAAGGTAAAGAAAGGTTACAATCTCTTTCTGCTTTCCCTAATCCTCCCACCTCCAACCTTGGAAAATGGGATTCAGGGTTGGAGGTGGGAGGATTAGGAAAAGTACCTATGTACCAATTTAGTTTCACAAAGTTGTTTTTCCGAATGAGACAAGTAGTCTTTTCTATTGGATATTTCAGGATTTTTGTGGGTGGAAGTGGTTCAACATTATTTGATGGTCTCCATTATGAATTTATAGTTCATAAGACATAATATTGATTTCAAATATGGAGATTCTTTACTCCTTCTCATTTTTTTATTATTGTTAGGGTAAAGTATAATTTTGTCTATATTTCACAAGGGTCTATTTGGTTCATGTTTTTTTAAGGTTCTTTAGCCTTTGTGGTGATATGCTGCATAAATTTGGTATTCCTACTTTTGTTTCAAATGTTATAATTTTATTTGCTAAATCATCTCTATTTTTCATTAGCAAATCAAAGGTTTATAATTTTTAAATATCATGTTTTGTGCTTCCATCTACTATTGAAATGCATCCTTTTTTTGTTTTTTGTGATAAAATATGCATTGATATTGTAGAGTATTTTGTTCTCCATTGACCTAGAAAATAAGTATTTTCTAGTACCTTTTGTTATAGATGTTATCAATCCAATAGTTAATGCTCTATACTACTTTACGCATATTCTCCATCTTAATCATTTTATATAATTGCAGAATAATGTCTGAAATAATTACAAAAAAGTTTTCTTCTACTCGGAGAAAGCATATTTTATATAGGTTTGTGAATTTTTTACTTCCAAACCGAAAAAACTTGTTGATATTCGTCATACCTACTTTCTCTATTTTCAATCAAGCCAACTTTTATGAAACGTTTGAAGTTTCAATAATTGCAATTTTTGGCTAGGTGGTACCTAGACATTTCATGTTTTTATGAGCGTCACACTTTATCTCTTTGTCATTCTCTTCTTCATACATTTGTTGAAACAATGCACATCATTTTAAGTTTCTTTTGTGTTGGATCTGAGCATGCCTTTTAGTACAACTACTTGACATAAATGTTTCTATCTTGTCACTTGGGTGCCTCATTTTCTTGATGTTATTTATCACATAGAAAAATACTCAGTTGCTATATTTTTCTCCATGCTCTTTATCTATTGCTTCTTGGAACTAAAATTCAAGCTACTTTACATGCAATTCATTTCGAAATCTTCACATCTCTCCAAAGAAATTTCCAAATTGGAAGATACTTCTGTTCAAACTCTTTGTGGAATTATTGGAGTGAAAAAATATTTTAGAGGCTATAAAGCTCGTTTCCAATTTAATAATCTAAAAAGAGAAATCATAGCCTTTAAATATTGTATGCCACCCCTCTCTTTAATTTTCAAATGAACGTAAACTTTGTAGTTCATAACACAATGGCATTAATGAGAAAGATTTAAGTAAATTTTGGTGTTGTGATTTTTGTGTATGCAGTTATAAGAGGTGAAAATGCAAGGAGAAAGTATCAAGTCTTGATAAAGAGGCACAGAGTCGTTGTTACTATTAAAAAAGAAGTAAGATGTAGAAAAACTAGAATGAAATACATGAATACTTGGAAAATGGTTATTCTTGTTCAGTGAGGTGAGATATGATATATATCTATTAGAGACAAAAGGACTACATAGTTCAAAATAAACTCAAAATTGACAGATGAAATCTCATTGGGAAGGCCTCAATGCTTATCATTATTGACTATTTATGTTCTTTTTAGTGATCTATAGCTGGCTTATGAGAAGACAGGCAGGAATGATGCGAAGAAATTTGTATGAAGAAATATGAGATGACAGGGTTGTTGTAAATGAGTCTGTCATTGATATAAGCTTCAACATAAATGATGAGATTTACATTTAATTTAAACAAGTAGAAAGGATCAATGGCCTGCTAAGTAAAAAAATCTGGTAAAGAAATTAAAGGTCTCTATAAGTTGGAATTTCCATTCTTTGTATTATAATTTCTCTTCTACTCCAGTAGTTCTCCGAATCTGGGATTCATGTCTATTTCATGTATCTATATCATGGACTTACATTCAAATAGCAGTTCTCAAAGAAGGATTCTATAACCAAAGGAAAAGTCAAGGTTCAAGCATCATACCTTGTAGGGCTTAAAAGGTGCGTCCTTGAAGAAGAGGAAAATTTGAGGGAGAAGGAGGATGATAATCTCCTCTTGCAACAAACACTTTATCAATATGAATTCTGATAGTCTGAATATGAAGAGAAAATGACCTCCATGGAGGAAATGTGGCAGAAGAAGATGGTTTCGTTACAATGGAGCCTCGTTGTAGCTACGAAAATTTTGGTTGATGAAGTGATGATTAAGAAAACAAGGTAGGATGATGCAATAAGTAACCAGAAATTGGCCACCTAAACCCATTATGCCACATGATGATGATGAATTTAATTGGGGTGAATCTAAGCTAGATTATAAGCTTCCTTCTCACCATTCTCATAGTGGAATGGCAGGGGAACTTGATGTAAGGATGTCTGTTGTTCCTCACTTGGTTAAGGAGTTTGAACAAAGAACCCAGGTTTTCAATAATGATGCAAATTTCCTGGTTGAAGTGAAATCTGGTTAGGAAGATGCAAATATTAATCCTGATGAAGAACTTCAGAAGTAGAAGCAGAAGAAGGGATTTTATATTTGGAAAAATGATTTCAAGGTTAGTTTACGCAAGATAAAGGGTATCCTATAGAAACATGGGAAATTGGGTGTGGGATGTCCTTCAAAAGGTTTTCTGCCAAAATATTTTCCTTTATTAATGACTTGGAGTAGGGATAAGTATTATATTTTAAGATTTTTTTTGTCTACTTGCTATCTCCTACAAGAAACTCATGTATGAAGTTCCTGATGTCAATCCAGCTACATCCGGGATTCTTACCTCCCTATGTTTCAACATTCCTCTCACTTTTGCAACATCATCCCACTTTCGTGCAGTAACATAAATGTTTGATAGCAATATAAATGCGTCTACATAGTGTCGTTAAAAACAATAAAGGTGTTTTGCTGCACCAAGCAAGGCCCTCAACAAGATATCATTAGACACATAATTAATGGAGTTTATAAGGTACTCTTCCTCCTTTAGGTGCCTAGAACAACCGAGAATATCTACTCTGCAGACATAGTAGTATCTTCTTGGTTTAGCATGCAGGATTACATGCAACCTAAACATCAAGAATTGAAACGTGATTTGGATTCAAACCAGCTAGATGCATTTGTTCAAAGAGTTGTGGTCCCTCCCTTCCATGTCCATCTTGAGCGTAGGTTGATATGATAACAATCCATAAGATAGTGTCAAGTTTATAAATTATATCAAATGATTAACATGCATCATTGAGGTTCCCTACATTTAGAAAACATGTCAATTATGGAATTTCTCACAAAGACCTCTAACTCCAATCTCATTTTAATCAATTGATCATGAACCTACTTGCCCAAGGATAATTTTTAATTTTTAAGAATTTTTTTTGTGAAACTACTCAAAGCATCAGAATTGTGATCATGCCTTCAAAATGTTGGACACACATCAGAAGAGAGACGAAGCCCTGAAAACGTCAGACAAATGTCACAAGAGCAATGAAGCCCTCAAAATGTCAGACAAACGTCAGAAGAGTGATGAAGCCTTAAAAATGCTAGACAAACATTAGAATAGTGATGAAGCTTTAAGAACATTGGAAAAATGTCAGAAGAGTGACAAAGCCTTAAAAACATCGGACAAATGTCTGAATAGTGATGCTACCTTAAAAACTTCCGAAAACGTCAGAATAGCGACGCTACCTTAAAATTATCGTTCTTGTGACACTAATTTAAAAATGTCGCTCTTGCGCCACTACCCAGAAACATTGGAATTAGTGTCACTCTACCGACAGTTATAACAAGCATTGGAATTGGACAGGAAACAACATTTTTCTCAACCTCAAAGCATCTCTTTTGCGACGCTTTTGTGTCGCAACAACGACATTTTGGCCGTTATAAATTGGGCCAAATGTGCTAGTGTACTGTAGATGCATGTGATAATCTGCTAGAGGTCCTATTGCCAATAGCCTTGAATCTGAAGGTTTTCAAGGGTTTCTTTTGTTCTTGTTCTTTCTGCTTCACATCCCAGGCTTAAATATTGGTGCTAAGATTTTCATGATGTGATTGTTGTAGTTGATTATTTTGTTTCTATACAAGTTTTCATAACATGATGATTCTTTTTTTTACTCATAAAGTGTTTTGTGTGTGCAATCTTCTCTCAATGTTCAATATTCTACTAATGGAGTGGATGGATTGGTTCCTAAAGAGGGTGTGCGATTATGAATTTCTGAAATGGCTTCATGATGCTTAAGGTGGCTAGATCTTCTGCTATGTGGTAGAAAAAAATAATTTATGCCAAGTTTTGATGTGACTGTACAAGCTACTCTGGACAACTTTCTTGTAGCAGAATTGATTTAGGCATAGCTCTCAAACAATAGATCAAATTGACCTAAAATTTTTTGAGCATATTAATATCATCATTATGAACCTCCTCGTGACAAATATAGGCCGTTGGATGCACGAATCATGAGAAAACGTAAACATGGATGTAAGTGATGCTAGTCGATTTCTCAGAAACGATGGACTAGAAGTTAATGAAGTTGTTTGATCATGTTACCAAAATATATATTCATCTTCCCCTAAGACATATCGGAAAATGGAATCATGGTTTCTGATATAAAGTAAAAACAAATTTCTGCTAAAAACTATTTCAGGACAACCCCCTTGTAGAAAAATTGCTTTAGGAATAAATCTCAAAAAGTAGATTATATTGACCTAAAATTGTTTATTCCTATTACTATCATCCTTATTCATCTCCCCATAAAACATCTCGACCATTGGATGCACAAATCTCGAGAAAAATGAAAAATTGTTGTAGGTGATGGAGGTCTATTTCTCACAAATAGTGCACCGAAATGTGATAAAATTTATTGATCATGTTACCATAATCTATATGCATCTCCCCATGAGAAATTTCATAAAAATGGATGCAATTTTTTCAATATATGATCAAAACATTTTTCTGCTCAAAATTAGGAGTTTCCTGTAACAAAAACAGGGTTTCTTGTAGCATTTTAGGACAACGAGGAAAATGAATGATAAAATCTTGGAAATGACAGGTGGATGTTGGAAATGGATTAGGGTGATGGATTTAAATTATCTATGTCCTTTTGGATCATTTGATCAAAGGAGGAGGAAGTCCATGTTTGACTTCCTTTGACTAGGGTTTTAACCAACTTTGTCTTTTGGTGCCATTTTTTTTTTTTGTTGCTTGCAAAGGTGGGAGAGCACCTGCATTCAATAGAGAGATATACATGGAGAAAACACAATTATTTTCTTTACATTTTTTCACTTTTTTTTTGTTTTTTAAATCCTACTAGTTGCATTAATGAGGTTTTCAACTTGTAGGTTTGTCTAGGCACCTCAAAGGAGGTTTTCACCTAGTATCTTTTATTTTTTTCTTATTTTCTCTTTTTTCCCAACCCATTAACTACCTCATGGTGGTTTTTAATAACTGAGGCAATATTAGGTGCCTTAGAACATGTTTTCACCTCAGATTTTTTTTTTTTTCCTTTTTTCTCTTTTTCCAATTTTTTAGCTTTTTTTATCCTACTCTACTTGAAAAAAAAAATAACTTTCAAGTATAGGAAAACTTCCAATGGATTCATGTGCACATCAATATGACAGAAAAAATCATGTGTACACTTGAAATACATGATTTAACATGTATATGAATATAATAGATGAATTTCTTTGACTAAGATTATATCAAGTATTGTTGAAGAAGAGTGTGTTGCTGCAACTTAATGATTGTCTGGAACAATATTTCAATATAGCTTTGATGCCTTTGGCTTTATTTTTCATTGGGAACATTCTTCATGTATTTTCCTACCATGAATTTAATATCTTCCTCTTTTTTCCTATTATTCGCTTGAACACATGGAGGAAATTATGGTAAACATGAGGGAAATTTCTCAATACCTGATTTTGACGTCTTCTCTTCATCAAGTGCAGCCCCTGATCCTTTGATTTCCTCATTTGAATTTTCTTCTTCTCGATGTTTTCCTTCAATGAAATCAAGAAAATATCTTTTTTGTAATACCTTTCTTGAACTAAGATGCATACCATTTATACCAAGACGATATGTTTGGTATTATTGTACCTCAACATTGTATGTGGGCTAAGATACTTCATTGTATGGGTTTGCAAAACGGTGGTATAGGTAGCTGAGTGATAGTGGATATATCAGATGGATGTGGTGGAGATTGTTATTGTGGTGGATGTGGATGGTAGGTATAGAATGAAGTTAGGTATGGAGGATATTCAGGAAAATATTGAGGATATTGTGGATTTCTTCCATAAGGTTCTTGCTAACCTTATTGTTGAGGAGGTAAATCCCCTCTGCAGACAGAGGCGATCCCTACTAGCCCAGCAGGGGTCTAGCAACAAACAAACAATGTTATGACGCAAGTTCCTAATTACGAATGAAAAGGCTGGAGATAGAAGCCTACCTGGATTCCAACGCTAGGATCTGAAGAAGAAGCGTCCCCGTTCCTCAGCCTTGGCAGATCACAATCCCTCCATGATCTCCGCGGATGAACACCTGCACACGGAAGAAACGAACAGATACAAGCATAGAAACCAGCATACGTAACTAAACATCAATCAGAAAGGACGTTACTCACATTAACATGATGGAAAACAGAGTGGAACCATAATCATAATCATCTATTAAATAACCAGCGAAGAGAGATTACAACCAAGTTCTGACGTCGCGGTCTCCTTCGGACGGGTCTCCAGTCGTCCACGTCTTGGAAAGCTCGCCAAGGAAAGGGAAAACCTCTCCAGAGTCTCGTGACAATGGTCTCCTTACTTGAGTCAGCCTTAAGGGGAAGAGAGGATTCTTTACAACACAAAGGCTCTTGGGAATATGGAGATTCAGAGCTTAGGCACTTCAAGACTCTCAGCCCTTCAGCCCCTTCATCAATGGATGAAGGCTATATTTATAGAGGAGAGGAGGAGGTTGGGATCCCTACAATAGTGGAAGGGAGGCCTTATCCTTTTGGAGGTTCCCCATATGGTGGAAAAAAGAGGCCAAAGGAGGAAGGCCGTGGTTATTCAGTCGAAACCACTCCTGATGACTCATCCACGAAGTTGTTGTAATCGAAACTTCGCCTCTTTTTTTAAAAAACTTTCCAAAAGTAGAGTGGCGCGGGTGCTTAACTGGGACAGAGCGCCAATTGGCGCGGGCTCAGTGTTAATTTTCCCCCATTGGCACGAGTACATAATGGGCTACCAGCGCCAAGGCAAAAACAGGTGTTTTTAGGGGTCTGCTCAGGAAATAATCAACAGGAATGTTGTCCTCATGGAAAGGGATGCAATGATGGTATTTGCAAGGCATGACACTGCTTATTGGTCACAGAAACGACCCTCCAATGGGCGAGATGGGAATTGCAGGGACGGTGACAAATTACTGTGTAACAGATGCCCCCTAAAGCATGAGGCCCGAGAGAGAGAGGGGTGAAATGCTTTACGAGAACATGTCCAACTGAAGGCCCGCCGTCGGAGAACCTGCGCAGAAAGATACAACTGATATCTCAAGTACATGATGTGTATATATGGTATGGACGCAGCCATCCGAACAGAGTATGCTATAATCCGGATCCAGGGTATGGGCGCAGCCATCCAACTAAGATCAAACAAATAGACTCAGGTATGGTCGCAGCCATCCAATCAGTGAGTCATGTACATAATGATAATAATCCACACTCGCAGCCTGGATTACAACAGACACAATCCAGGGTCTTGCGCTCCATCTCGACCCAAACAAGTACAAGTTCGAGCATGTGAATATGTGAGCTGATGTCGAACATGCAAGAACATCGTCTGATTACCAGCCAATGATGAAAGCTGTTAACATACGCGAGAGAAACCACCAATAATGACAATGGTCCTCAAGGTACTACAGGTACAATCTACGGCGTGCGAATAAATGAGTTGACGTCGAACACCCGCAGAATCACTCGATCGGAGGCCAATGATGTAAACCTCACGTCGAATGCGAGGAACCTGCCATTGAGGCATGCAGGCTCCAAGGTACCATAAGGAGTCTCTAGACCAACTTCCCGGATAATGAGTTGATGTCGACAGGAAGTGACCTTGATCGAAGGTGGGCCATAACGATTCCCACATCATCGACACGAGACAGAGGAACATGATGTTTTGTTGTGAATCAGGATCGTATGAGAAACAGAGGAAGGTTGATATTTGCAGAGGCCAACTTCTCTTGAACATATAAACGGCACGACAGTGGACTTGGCAGTATTTGACATCAAACGGATCAGAGGTCATGGTGACGAGGAAATGAGCAGATGAGAGGTCAAAAAGGATTATCCAAACCCACGGAGGCAAAGTGAAGCAACGAGATGAGATGTCCCCAACCCGACACGAATGCAGACAAGTGCCATGTTCAAGAGCGACATACTGCCGACGACAACGACGATGGTTCCATTTTTCCCCCACCATTTCTGGCGAGTACCCTAATTATTTTTAATAACAAGCTTGAAGGGGATAGCATATGCTTGCGATATAAGTCTGCCCTTCGGGCGAATCCATCCTAGTGCATTTAACGAGTCCTAGGAAGGAGAAACTCGGAGAACGTCATTTTGACTAGATCCAATGTCATTAGAGTTTAACGAGTCTGACAAAGGAAGAACTCGGCGTCTTTTCATATTTAGAGAGTTTGAAAAGACAGCGGAAAAGAAAAGTCCACAGGTCCCTTTTCGTAAATAGTTCCGCAGACCCGAAAAGGTAGAAAACAATATCCGGGAAAACCTCCTAGTCGCAATAGGCTAGGGTATTCCTTTTTCGTAATCAATCCATCCCAGCCCGAAAAAGGGTTAAACTTATACTGGGTGGATGTCGATTCGTGTCCATTTTAATGAGATCGAAATGACAAGGTCCTCGGCAATCTTTTCATATTTAGAGAGTCAGAAAAGAGCTTAAAGTTGACTCCTCCTGGAGGAACGAGTGGTATAAAGGGAAGCAACTGGTTCCGGTAATGGTGGAACTGCTCAAAACAAGTAAAGGTTAAGAGGCTGGCTAACAAGACCACTCATCACAGCGGTTCCTCAAGAACGGGTAAAACAACCAAGTGAAGGCATATGATCGGCCAAGCAGATAATGACGATGGAGTGAGAAAACCAAGGCTCATCTGGAAAAACAGGTTGATAAAATGGTAATCACAAGAGGTAAAATGGGAAAGGTTTCATTTTTACACAAGCTTGAAATCAGAAAACTCTGCTTGAAGTTGGTTTCATTTTTACACAAGCTTGAAACAAAGATAAACTATGCTTGAAACCAGTTTCATTTTTACACAAGCTTGAAACGGAAACAAAATATGCTTGAAAAATTAAGCATGCCCCAAGATACACTCAGTTCTGGAAAGTTGTTGAGGAGGTAAATCCCCTCTGCGGACAGAGGCGATCCCTACTAGCCCAGCAGGGGTCTAGCAACAAACAAACAATGCTATGACGCAAGCTCCTAGTTACGAATGAAAGACTTGGGATAAGAGCCTACTTGGATTCCAACGCTAGATCTGAAGAAGAAGATGTCCCCGTCCTTCAGCCCTGGCAGATCACAATCCTTCCACGATCTCCGTGGATGAACACCTGCACATAGAAGAAACGAACAGATACATGCATAGGAACCAGCATACGTAACTAAACATCTGTCAGAAAAGATATTACTCGCATTAACATGATGGAAAAAGGAGTGGAACCATAATCATAGTCATCTATTAAAATGATAAACGAATAGAAGTTACAACCAAGTTCTGACGTCGCAGCTTCCTTCGAACGGGTCTCCGGTCGTCCACGTCTCGCAAAGCTCGCCAAGGAAAGGGAACATCACGGAGCACAGGCACGGGGTAAGTAGCCACATAGTTGACCTGCGGTGGAGCAGATACAACGGGTGGATAGAAACCAGGAGGGGGTGATGGCAGACCAGATGCCATATTAGGACCAAAGAATGAAAGCTGATCAATGGTCACGATCCGTCCTTCATGTGGAAATCACATCACGCAAAAGAGGGAGGAAACAAGTGCTCCCATGGCATAGGTGTAATCGCGCCCCAGGAGCAGATTGAAATCCAAAGGGCCTGGAACGACCATCACGTCCATATGGACGGTTTTACCTCCCAAAGTAACAGGTAACCTTGGAAGGATCCCCAACGGTTGACTCGTTCTTCTATTGAATGTCAACAGATTCTGCGTAACGAGTGCAAGCGGCGGCGAACCGAAAGCTTGCTAGGTAGTTGATGACAGAATACTAACAGAGGCACCTTCGTCTATAATGGTGCTGGGTACGACCAGACCAAGAGGCTCTACTGTGATCTCGAAAGGCACGTAAGACGGAAGGCGGAATCCTGCGAATCGACTCCAATCAAAGGAAGCGACCAAACTACTCGAAGGGGCTACCATCGACATGCGAAGGTCTTCCCCTGGTGTTACGGTAGAAGAAGCATCCTCCATGACCTCCATCTCGAAGGCGGGAGAGATATCCTCTGGAGCCTCAACCATGGGAGGCGGAGGAGGAGCCTCTTGAAGTACAGGGACAGGAGAATCTTTCTCCAAGTCTGAAGAATCTGAAGAGATGAGAAGGACATGGGGGGTGTGAGGTCCACTCTCGACAGAAAAGACCTGGTGCACCGTGGACGGGGCCAGTTCAACCGATCCTATGACCAATGGTTGGTCAGGGATGGATTCGTGAATTTGAATTTCTGGGGGAGTGGGGTCGACCAAGGATGACTCTTGACCAATCATTGGATCAGCTGGCGGAGGACTCGAAGAAAGCCGATTATAACTAGGTGGAAGGTGTGGTGTAGAACCGGTCGGGTTGTCCAAAACTCGTTTGGCTTCATCCATATAAGGACAAAGGTGAATGGCATGGTGCCCTTCACACAACTTACAGGGATTGGTGATCTTACCTTGCTTCTTAGGAGCCTTATCAGTACCAGTTGAAGACGTGCCCCCAACCTGACTCCCAGAAGTCAAAGGCAACGGCGGACGGCCATCGGACCATGCTTCGAGCACCTTGGGGATGCCAGGGCAGTCTCGAAGAAGATGGTCTCCCGTGCACAACAGGCAAGGGAACTTGACTTTCCGTGGAGGGTTGGAAGGTTTATCAAGAGGAGACATTTCAGAAGCAGCAGCTGCAGATTTAGCCTCTCTCTTATCGGCCTTCTTCTTCTTTGTCTTCTTCTTCTTCTTCTTAGCCACCTGGTTACTCGAATCCAGACTTTCACCAGGCAAAGTAGAAGATGAGGACGCGGAAATAGGCGAAGAAGGGGAGAGGTCCACCTTAGAATCAACATGATGTTGTTCTGGTGGAGGAACTGATTGAACAGTAGTGGAGACATTCAGGACTACAGAGGTTGAGAACAACCAAACAGGCAACCCAACAGTTAACCCAGGAAGGGACAACGTTACCATGTATGGAGCACCAACATTCCCAAAAGGAGGAAACTGACCAGGATTCCCTTCTGAGGGGATTCCTTGGTTGGTAAACCCTGAAAAAGTAGCCATCGAAACCCAAAAACACACACGGGCTGAAAAAGAACCAAGGCACACAATCAAACGGCCAACAAGCAAAGTCTAAACGGGTCTGTAATCGTGGGCGGTTAATTTTACCACATTGGAAAGTAAGAAATTCTACCGTTTCATATTTTAAGAGTCGAGAAACGATAAAAATATGACTCTATCTCTTTCAGAGTTGACACAAGCGTGAAAGGACAAGCGCTTGACGGTCTTTTCAAGTTTAGGGAGTCAGAAAAGACCAAATGACTGCTCAGGAAAAACTAGGCACAAAGGGTGTACCAAATATCCGTGAACTGCAATATACACCTTGGTTTCAATAATGAAACAGAAATCGACCAAGGACTTCCCGTACGTGCAGGTAGTCTCCCCGAATGCTGTGTTCGTTGTATCACGGGTATAGGGCGGCAGACTTGGCTTCCTGTGGATAAAGGATTGAAAACCTACAGGGGTCTCCCTTTATATACGCGACGGTACGGGGAGCGCAAGTCCGTACTAGCGCTGTCTAAAGCCAACAGGCGAACGACAGCTGCTAGGTTTAACGACGCCGGAACACGTCTCTAGCCTAGACCTTCTAAATATGTTTCGTTAAGTTCCAATGTTTCCTTAGGTTAATTGAATAAATTTTACAGTTGATCTTCAATTAAGTTTCAATTTTCAGGCCCTATCGTATGTAGTGTCTCAAAAGACTCCTAAAAGTAAAGCTACATGAGAAAAGAAATCTTTTCAATTCGATGAATGCTATCTAGTTAAAGGAAGAGCTTCAAACAATGATGCAACAAACAGCAAAACTGAAAACGAAACTTTTCAAAACTAGATGACTTTCACTATCCAAAAGTATTCTAAAACATTCAGCGAAGCGAATTATGCAATGTAATCTATGCAAAATTCTTTTTCCGAAAACTATGCAATTGTAATCTATGCACAATTTCCTTTTTCTTTTCAAATGATAAGAATGCACTCAATGCATTTTTCGATGAAATGAGAATTTACTTAATGCAAGCTTTTAACAAAAGAGAATGCACTCGAAGCGATTTTTAGTTTTCAATCACTAAACAATGTGATCTAAGTCCAATGATGAATCTCAAAAACACTTTTCGATGCAACGTGATCTAATGCATTTAAACGAAAAGCAAACTATGAGATGAAAACTAAAAAAACGCAAATCTTCTTAATGAATGCAAAAGAGATGTAAACAAACACTAAGAATGCAATCGTTGTTTCAAAACACTTTGTAACAAAATTCCTCAAAAGGTGACAAAACACAAAGAGGATTTCCAAAGCAAGAGATCAAAACAAGGCATTCATTCCCTTTTACCTCAAACAATCATAGAAATAAGACATTCCAAATAATGAGCAATGTAATCTATGCTCATACAGAGGAAATACCCGAAGGGAAAGACACACTGGTGAAGGATTAAGGGAAAAAAACTCAATTTTCATACACCCTGAAATTGGCCCGACTTGTCCATTGACAACTAGCGCCAACTGGCGCGACTTTTACATTGCCAACTAGCGCCAATGGCCAATTGGCGCGGGTTGCTAACTGACAACAAGCGCCAATTCCTGAAAATGAAAAAACAAAGAATTTATCCCAACCAAAACCAGACTTCCCACTTCAAGCTGAATCTAAAACAAACCCAGAAGCAAAGTACTGACCAAAAGAAACTTCCGAACAAGGATAACCCTACCACCTACAGGAAATGGCGCGACTGTCTGGCTGTAATCCGCGCCAGACAGGGGATGGTACGAGTAATGAACTGGCAACCTGCGCCAATTGGCGCGACTGTCAGGCTATAAACTGCGCCAATCAAGCCAACCATGAAAAGATGAAAATTCGGAAAAACAGAGGTCAGATCTGATCCTCTGGGGCTGAACCAAAAGCCAAAACACAAAAAGAACCCAACCCAAAAGGTTCATCAAGCAAGGAAAAACAAGATACAAACGGCAAGGCAAGACAAAGACTCCAAGTCGTTCAGTCTGCAAACCCAACCGGAGATCGACTGAAGTAGCGTTGATCTACTCCGCTAATGCTAGGCAGAAGCGTTTCGAAGGCTATCTGGCTGTACTTCAGACTCCGTCTATAGTTTACAAATCAAACAACAATCAACAACAAACTGGATCCCCAGTGGAGTCGCCAATTTGTTGAGGAGGTAAATCCCCTCTGCGGACAGAGGCGATCCCTACTAGCCCAGCAGGGGTCTAGCAACAAACAAACAATGTCATGACGCAAGTTCCTAATTACGAATGAAAAGGCTGGAGATAGAAGCCTACCTGGATTCCAACGCTAGGATCTGAAGAAGAAGCGTCCCCGTTCCTCAGCCTCGGCAGATCACAATCCCTCCACGATCTCCGCGGATGAACACCTGCACACAGAAGAAACGAACAGATACAAGCATAGAAACCAACATACGTAACTAAATGTCAGTCAGAAAGGACATTACTCGCATTAACATGATGGGAAACGGAGTGGAACCATAATCATAATCATCTATTAAATAACCAACGAAGAAAGATTACAACCAAGTTCTGACGTCGCGATCTCCTTCGGACGGGTTTCCAGTCGTCCACGTCTCGCAAAGCTTGCCAAGGAAAGGGAAAACCTCTCCAGAGTCTCGTGACAATGGTCTCCTTACTTGAGTCAGCCTTAAGGGAAAGAGAGGATTCTTTACAACACAAAGGCTCTTGGGAATATGGAGATTCAGAGCTTAGGCACTTCAAGACTATCAGCCTTTCAACCCCTTCATCAATGGATGAAGGCTATATTTATAGAGGAGAGGAGGAGGTTGGGATCCCTACAATAGTGGAAGGGAGGCCTTATCCTTTGGGAGGTTCCCCATATGGTGGAAACAAGAGGCCAAAGGAGGAAGGTCGTGGTTATTCAGGCGAAACCACTCCTAATGACTCATCCACGAAGTTGTTGTAATCGAAACTTCGCCTCCTTTTTAAAAAACTTTCCATAAACAGAGTGGCGCGGGTGAAACACTAGGACAGAGCGCCAATTGGCGCGGGTTCAGTGCTAATTTTCCCCCATTGGCGCGAGTACATAATGGGCTACCAGCGCCAAGGAAAAAACAGGTGTTTTTAGGGGTCTGCTCAGGAAATGATCAACAGAAGAAATGTTGTCCTCATGGAAAGGGATGCAATGATGGTATTTGCAAGGCATGACACTGCGATTGGTCACATAATGGGTCCTCCATCATGGCAAACCCGTGGAATGGTAGGGACGGTGACAAATTACCGTGTAACAATCAGATGATTTACCTGATGAATTGCCACCTGTAAGAAAAATCAGCCATTAGACAAATTTGATTCTAGGATCAAATCTTCCAAACAAAGCAGTCTACAGAATGACTCCCACAGAGAATGAAGAAATCAGAAAGCAAGCGCAGGAATTGGTTAACAAAGGTCTGATAAGAGAAATCTTGAGTCCATGTGTAGTACCTACAGTGCTGAGCTAAAATAAAGATGGAGGTTGGAGAATGTGCACTGATTCAAGAGCAATAAACAAGATAACAATCAGGTATAGATTTCCTTTACCTAGAATTGAAGATTTAATGGACTGTTTGAGTGGAGAAAAATATTTTTCAAAATTAGATTTGAAAAGTGGATATCATCATATTAGGATAAAGGAGAGTGATGAATGGAAAACAACCTTTAAAACGAATGAAGGATTGTATGAAGGGTTGGTAATGCATTTTGGGTAATGAGGTGTTAAGGGAATTTATTGGTAAATTTGTAATAGTATATCTAGATGACATATTAGTTTTTAGCAAAACAAAGGAATAACATTTAAGGCATCTTAATTATGTCTTGAAGAAGTTACATCAAGAGAATTTTCTGATAAATTTAAAGAAGTGTTCATTCATGAAAGAAGAATTGGTATATCTAGGTTTTGTTGTTTCTGCTGGAGGACTGAAGATGGATCCAGAAAAGGTCAAGGCAATTTTGGAGTGGCCTTCACCAAGAAGTGTTTTTGAGGTAAGAAGTTTCCATGGACTTGCTAGTTTTTATAGAAAATTCATAAGGAATTTTAGCAAGATTAATGCACCTATCATTGAAACTATAAAGAAGGACAAACAACCATTCAAATGGACTGCTGAAGCAGAAAGGAATTTTCAACTTTTGAAACAGAAGATAACTGAGAAGCCTGTTTTAGTTTTTCCTGATTTTAATAATCCCTTTCAAGTGAAGTGTGATGCCAGTGGAGGAGCCATTAGGGCTGTATTGAGTCAAGAAGACAGACTTGTAGCATACTTTAGTGAGAAGCTGAATGAGACAAGAAGAAAGTACTCTTCTTATGAAAAAGAATTTTATGCAATTGTGTAGGCATTGAAGAAGCGGAGCCATTATTTAATGTCTAAGGAATTTTTGCTATATTCAGATAATCATGCTTTATAGTATACTATGCAGCAGCCTAAATTGAATCACAAACATGCCAAATGGGTTGAATATCTCCATATTTTTAACATTGTTTTGAAGCATATAAGTGGCCAAGCAAATAAGGTAGCTAATGCTTTGAGCAGGAAAAGCCTACTTGTTCAAGAAAACTAATTTGAAGTGGTAGGCTTCAATTTTATTAAGGAACTTTACAAGAGAGATTCAGATTTCAGAGAATCATTTGAGTATGCTTTAACCCTGTTTTGATAGATAGAAGCCAGTGGTTGGATTATTTCTTGTAAGAGGGCTTATTTTTCAGAAGAAATAAATTGTGTGTACCAAATTGTTCTATGAGGGAGAATTTAATCAAAGAAAAGCATAGTGGTGGACTTGCTAGACATTTTGGTGCTGATAAAACTTATGAGCATCTGAGTCATTTTTATTATTGGCCAAGGATGAGGTCTGAGGTGGAAAAAATTGTGAAGAATTGTAAAATTTGTCAATATGCAAAGGGGAGAAGCCAGAATGCATGCTTGTACATTCCACTGCCTATTCCAGATAGGCCTTGGGATATGGTGAGTATAGATTTTGTTTTAGGATTACCCAAGACACAAAGAGGGAATGATGAAATTTTTGTTGTAGTTGACATATTTTCCAAGATGGCACATTCTATTCCATGTTATAAAACCAGCGATGTTTCTCATGTTGCCAACTTGTTTTTCAAAGAAGTTGTTAGATTGAATGGGTTGCCTAAAATTATTGTTTATGATAGAGATACTAGATTTGTTGGTCATTTTTGGAGGACATTGTGGAAAAATCTTGGTACTAAACTGAGTTTCATCTCAGCTTATCATCCTCAGACTGATGGGAAAACTGAGGTAGTAAATAGAAGTTTGGGAAATCTTTTGAGAAGTCTTGTAGGAGAACATCCTAAGCAGTGGGATCATATTACCATAGGCAGAATATGCATACAATGATTCACCAAACAAAAGTACAAGACATATTCCATTCCATATTGTTTATGGAATGCACCCCAGAGGAGTATCTGAACTAAGGAACTTGGGAAAAGTAGAAATGAGGAGTATTGATGGAGAACAATTTGGTTTAGAGATTCAAGCAATACCTGAACAAGTAAAACAATAGCTACAAGACAGCAGCATCAAGTATAAAGGCAAAGAAAGATTTTGTTTTGGCACACTTGAGGAAAGAAAGATTCCCAAAGAAGCAGTATAACAAATTGAAGTTCAAGAAGATAGGACCATGCAAGATATTGAGAAAATTTTCTGCCAATGCTTATGAAATTGAATTGCCTCTTGATGTTGGGATATCTCCAATATTTAATGTTGCAGATTTATACAAGTATGAAGATGGTGGCACAGATGAAAGACCCGCAGATAAAGAACAATTTGAGTGGGTGAAACAATTGCCTACATCGCAACCATTACAGCCAGAGAATATCTTAGACAAGAAGCTGTTCAAAAGGACTAGAGGACAAGAATATTTCCAGTATTTGGTCAAGTGGAAGGACCAGCCAGATGAATATGCTACTTGGATGATAGAAGTTATGTTGCAGAATCTGGGCAGTTGTGTGAAAGAGCTCATGGAGAGGAGCCCATGAAGAAATTTTCCCTTAGGATTCTAATGCAGGGGCATTTGAGTCTAGTCAGCAATGTGAGAGAATTGTCAACATGCTGTGACTAGAAGGGCTTAGGAAGTTCAAAGAAATGTACCAGTAAAGGTGTCAACACCTAAGCTATCTGTTGCACTTAGAGGAAATAGGGTTAGTTTAGTAACTGAAGAAGTCGAATAGTTGATTCGTGTCAGTCTATTTAGTTTCTGTTGATATAATTATAGAAATATTATGTAATTAGGCTTTTTGTGTTAATAATAAACCCGTCCTGAAGAAGGAATTGAATAGTCATGTAAAGCTTTATAAATATAACCCTAATTCAAAGTAAAGCACATTTAGCTATAGAAGACTAGGATTGAGAGGTTTTATCATTGTTTCAATAAAAATTGCAGTGGTTCATAAGTGTTTTTTATGTTGGAAATCCCTAGAGGTTTTATCTACGATATTTCATTGGTTTTGATACCTGTGTGTAAGAGACTGAGGTAAATCAAACTTACATGGTCACTGTTTAAAAGAAGATGTTGATTCTTTTCAAAATCCTTGAATTATATAGTTCGGTCCAGAATTGATTAGGAACAGAGTCTTTGTATGAATGTTATGTTTATCGAATGCATATTCTTTCACGTCCCCTCTGTATGAGTTAAATATGCACTAATTTGTATGAAGAAGTTCTATTCATATCCGATGTCAAATTTTGATATTGATAAGAGTTATATAAGAGTTTTGTATTTTGATTTGCAAGAATCGATGATGTTATGAGGGACGCAGTGGGTTTAACCCTCTGATTATTAAAAGTGCATTGAAACCTATTTTTGGTGGAACGATACAAATTGAGATTGAACCACTGTGCTAACACAGAGAAGAAGACTTTAAAGGGAAGAATTCTGAGTTGAACGAGTCAAATACCAGACTTGCGAGCTGAGCGGTTTTGGTATTATTAAATGTTATTTAATATATAAGAATTAAATATTGGTTCGTGGGCCCGGGAGAGGTAAGCGTTGTTGGATTAGTGCTTATGTCGGAGATTTAATGCGTTTTATTATGTTAAGGTTAAGCTTGAGATATTTGTTCCAAAATTTTTAAACGTTGGTTCAAATACCTTTATTTCCATATTCCAAAAGGAGTTCGGAAATAGTTAAAGTTTTTTTAAAGTGATATATGGTTAGGAGTGCTTTATTTAAGAAAACCAAAGATCATATTATTTGATTGTTTACATAAGAGTGGATTATGGTATTTCATTAATCAAATTCCACGAATTTGATAAATGAAATTGAAATAAGAAATTAAAGTAGACTCCCTTGGTGAAAGAAATTATTGAGATAGAGAAGAGTGAACAAATCTCCTTAACGCCTGCACCCCAATTTTGCTATCACAGAAAAAGAGGATAATCTAGAGTGGAAAAAAGCCACCAAAAGCATACTTGAAAATCATAGCTAAAGAAAGCAATTGGAAAAACCTTTTCCAGAATTTGACTAGAAACATGCTTACTCTTGTTTGAAACTGATGTTGATTCAACTAGTGACACAACATCCAAAGCATCCCATAGATTAGAGACACACACTTTCTTTAAGCCCATTTAGACTAGGAAACTCATGTACTAAAGACCGAAGATCAACTACTAACCAAGTATAGGAAAAATTCTCAGTGGATTGAAAAGCTTCTAAACTCAAAACACTAATGAAAATAATTACATAAAATGTCAATGAACCGTAAATTGTTTGGGTTCCTTACTATGTACCACGAGAGAGTTTCAAATCCACACATTCAAATCCTTCTCTTTAATAATGAAATGATTTCGAACTAGAATACCTCCTGCATAATGATGATTCACTAAAGGAGAGGTCACCTACTTAATTCACCACACCAAGCTCTAGGTTTCAATATGACATTTTTGACATGCATCGGACCATAGTAAATGCAAACAGCAAATGTAAAATTACACTAACATCCATCTACCATTTCCAAAAGTAATTACAATCTGTGCTATTATGATGATTATCAACCATGGAGAATTTCACAATTTTTTTTGAATTTATGAAGATTATTGGGTTGATAGGTTCATTCTAGAACCTAATATAAGTGCTACCTATAATTTCTTCCATTCTCAATGTAGAGTTGACACATGTCCCTTTTAAAATAAAAATATAATAAATAAAATATATCCATGTCCATATGAAATAAGATAATTTTATATCATGTTTTAAAATTATTTGAAGTAATTAAAACTTATATCAGCTTTTAAAATTCTTTTAAAGTAATTAAAATAAAAAAACAATAAATTTTATATTAGTTACATTTTCATATTTCAACTGGATATGTGAATAAACCATTTGAATATCCATGTTAAATAATACATTTTAATATCAAATTTAGAAAATACATAAACATAAATACATATATACAAAGGACAATAAAATATTTCAATGTAAAAGAAAGAAGAAGCAATTGAAAGTAAAAACCCTCAAATTAATATTGAAATGTATTTAAAAATATATTAATACAAAAGAAAGAATTAATGTGGACAATATAATCTCTAAATAAAATATCATAATGCTCCTATAAACTAAATGATTACAAAGTCTAGTAATCTAGATATTATATATGTTTTATGATAATAATAAAAATATATATATATTATTATTATATAAAGTGGTTGAAAAATTAAATTCTTATTGTTATACCATCTTAAATATCATTATTTTAATTTCTCTAGGTTGGTTAATTGAAAATTGTTACTTTACCTATCAACTTTTAAAATTCTTTAAAAGTAATTTAAAAAAAAAAAAAACAAATAAAGCTTATATTATTTATATTTTCATATTTCAATTGGATATGTGAATAAATCATTTGAATATCCATGTTGACTAATATATTTTAATATCGACTTTGCAAAAAACATAAACATAAATACATATATACGAAGGACAATAAAATATTTTAATGTAAAAAAAAAGAAGTAATTGAAAGTAAAAAGCCTCAAGTTAATATTGAAATGTATTTAAAAATATATCAATACAAAGTAAGCATTATTGTAAACAAAGTAATCTCTAAATAAAATATCATAATGCTCCTATAAACTAAATGTTTTCAAAGTCTAGCAATTTAGATATTATATATGTTTTATAATAATAATAATAATAATAATAATAATAATAGAATATATATATATTATTATTATATAAAGCAGTTGAAAAAATAAATTCTTATTTTTATACCATTTTAAATATCATTATTTTAATTTCCCTAAGTTGCTCAATTAATAATTGTTGCTTTACAAGGTACTATGTAAAGCATGAGATCCTAAGTTCAAATCTCATGGTTCTAACCAACAAATAAATTTTAGGAAGTATTAGGACACTCACACTTATTTATATAAGGACATTTAGACTTATTTAGCTTGACTTGATAGACTTATAATATTTTGCAGTTGTATGACTTATCATGGTGTACCTAGTTCCCCTCTCGCTAGGTTGAGACCACCTAACCATTTTGATTCTGATTGTAACTTGCCATTTTTTGAAAGGTAATAAATAAAAAGGTCCTACCAAAATTATAAAAAAAAATATCATTATTTTATATTTTGACCTTTTTATTAACTGCTAATTTTGAATGAAGCATTGAAATTACCTGTTTAAACTATTTTATTCCATTTTCAAGAGATTGAATCTAATGCAGTTTGAAAAATGAAGTTATATATAGATTATCTTAACTATCATTTAGAAATAAAAAAATTACAATTTTTTTTAAATTTTAAACTATAAAAAAACTTGCGCCTAAATCTTTTTTTCCTTTGATTTCAGTTTTGTCATCCATAATAATTGTTTGAGACTATCTTTTCTAATTCACGTTTCAAATATCGATTCAATATGATTAAATAAAAGTGTGATGCATCATTAAATTTCTTTCCTTTCTTACAATTCCATACCCAAAATTGGTTACTGTGAACATTAACCAGCATCCTCATTTTCATCGATAACGATAAAACACTTTACCCACTGTTAATTAATTATTTGGATCGTACGCGGTGGCCTCCCAACCGTTCATGACTTGACTTACTTTGTTCCGTCTGAAACTGCGCAACCAATTTCTTTACAAAGGACAAATGGAACGACAAAATATGTAGACCATATTTTCTGATCCGTATATTTGTGAGTGAGAAAAGCACTGCGGAAATTGCCACGATCCCTCGTTATGGACCACCCTTATCTTTTAAAAGTTTCTGTCTATTTTCCGAGCAGGGGGGAGAGTTGATTACCCTTATTTAATGAATGAATCGACCACATCAGGCAGCCAACATCCAGGGATCGAGCTTTGCTTCAACCAGAGTGGCCGGTGTCATCTTCGAATCCTGCGCAGATCCTCCATAATGGCTGGCAAGGAATTACGCTGCGATGCTCGATTCAACACAGATCGTCCATGGCTGAAGAAATCAAAGAAAAAATATCGTATTACTTGCAGCAGGTTGTGAGAGACGAACCCTGAAGTTTTTCTTATTAATGGCGACTACCTATAGAATAATTTGAAGTTTCGAAGTAAGCTTTGGGCCAATTTCATTACCTGCACAGTGAAGGAATTTAATAAATATCTATCAGGATTTTGTGTGTTTATGTAGCCAACTAGGCTTAGATATCTGTTCTTTCTACCGCATGAGCCTAAGATTATATGTAATATGGCTGACCTAACCCTACGGTTGGTAATGCATCGCCGAAGATCTCAGAATATATAGTGTTTTCAAGTAGAAATCAGTGTTTTGTTTGTAATTAATTTTTTTATTTAGGGTTTAGTTATGCAACTTCATTCAAAGCTCATGATACATACATACATATACAGAGCTAATGGTAGTGCGTGCGTTTTAATAGACCATCTTACTATGAAATCCTTGCTCGTCCATAGCCTTCTAAAACCAGCAGCGCGCATCCATTGCTTTAATGACAGCTGCTGGTTCGATCGAACGGTGAAAAAAGAAAAAACAGAATGAATGGAGAAAGAAAGAAAGAAAGAAAGAATTTTTAATGTCCACGAGGCTAAAAATAGCCTATGGGACAGATTGCTTCTCTATCTGACTCTTGTATTCGGCCCTTTTTCTGTGAAGTTTTACAATGAGCACTCCCAGCGTATCGACAAACTCTTCGCTGAATAGATTATCCCAAGAATTAGCTGCCAAAATGCCTGCATAGTTTTCTCTGGTGTCCTTGAAAGCCTCACATTCTAGAATGAAATGTTTTTCTGTTTCCACTTTTCCGGAGGAGCAAAAAAATACATACTCTTTCTTCCCACATTTCTTTTGGCCTTTTCCAGCGCCCTGTTTCACAACGGAGTTGATGAGAATTAGTCCTTAATTGAGCAATAAGAATTTTAGATCTCCAAGAAATATCAGCCCCTATGTATGCCTTTTGTTGATGGTTATGTGTTGGGTTAAACTCTTCTAGGTAGTACTTCTTCTTTCTCTCTAGCTCTTTCTTCCAAGTATGTTTATGGAATTTATCCATAACAAAAGTTTTTATCTCTTTACTGTTTGTAGGACACATGCTCAAGCAAATACCCCATTTACTAAACCATTTGTTATTTTTCCGCATCCAAGTCTTATGTCTTTTACACAATCTGTCACTAAACACAACCTTAGGCCATCTATCCTCTTCCATTTGCTCAATTTTTTTCAGATACCTTATGACTCGCACCATAGCAATTGCTTCAATAGGAGCAGCCCCTGTTTCACTTAACAGGATAGCATAAGGAACTGCACTTTTAATTTTGAATTTGTTTGTAATCAAACGTTTCTGAATTTTCTCAATTTGTTTCCACTGCATCTTGGTTGTGCTGCTAGCCCATAGTTCACAACCGTAGAGAATCACCGGAATCACTAGAAGCCCAAAAAGAGTTAGGGTGGTTTTCCAGTCCCACAGCTCTGCCTCTCTACACCTGTTTTGAAGAGCATAAAATGGTTTCCAACCCCCTAAAGTTCTTTTCTTTCTACAACCATCCCAACTTAAATTTTTGTTGAAGTCAATTCCGAGGTATTTGTAATCTGCAACTTCTTCCAAAATGCTGCCTCCAAAATAGAACTTATGTTGGTTATGCTTTCTTTTGTTAGAGAAAACCACTACTTTCGTTTTGCTAAGATTGACTTGCATCCCAACCCTTTTACAAAAATGCTCAAGGGAATGTAAATGCTCTTGCAAACCAAGAGCCGAATTAGCAATCAATATAAGGTCATCTGCGTACAAAAGAAGCCTGATAACGAACTTGCCCAAATGGATACCGTCACCCCCTTGCGAATTTAGCCACTCTTCAAGCTTGTCAATATATAACCCAAAAGGGGTAGGAGACAATGGGCAACCTTGCTTGACCCCGATATCGCTTCTAAAACTTTCAGAAATGCCAGCTGAAGTTCTGATTTTGACTTTCACCTCTTCATACAACCTATGCACAGCTGCTCTCAAATGCTTGGGAACCCCGAGTTCCTCCATTCTGCCCCAAAGCATATCCCTAGGAACCGTGTCAAAGGCTTTTCTGAAATCAACAAAGCAACAAAAAACTTCTTCCTTATTTTCCCAACCTTTTTCAATGATGTGCCTTAAAGTTATACAATGATCAACTGTGGAATGTTTAGGTCTAAAACCTGCTTGCCCTTTAGCACGTTTATTTCTTTATTCTGCCCACTTGCTAATTTTCTTTTCCAACATGCTTCCAAATAACTTTGCAAACAAAGGGTTTATCATTATGGTTCTATAATTGGAAGGATTATTGACGTCACCACTCTTGAAAAGAGGTATTGCCATACTAGTTGTCCAATATGTGGGGAACCCCTGCTGTAAGATGCTGTTGAAAATTTTTGTGATGTGAGGTGAAAGAAATTTTAAGCCCCACTTTAGATACTCTGCTTGGAGTTCATCTAAGTCTTTTGCTTTTCCAGCGCCCAACTTCTTGATACCCATCTCTACCTCTTGCACCGTGAAGAGTTCTGTGTCTGTGTTGACCAAGGGAGGAGGGTCAACCTTGGGATCCTGCTCATAAAGTTGTCTTGCATAGTCAAACCATTTAGAAGCTGTAATGTTGTTTTCAGTTTGCACCTTTTTGGGGGAACAGGTGTC